>CAUYON010174920.1:0-27882 GCA_963573935.1 Arctocebus calabarensis
ATTTCTTACATCTGGCTGCTTTCAGAATTTTGTCCTTCATATTAACTTTTTTGAACTTAATTATGATGTGCCTGGAGGATGTATTATTTGGGTTGGGTTGTGCTGGGGTTCTAAACCTGTCTGCTATCTGAATTTCAGAATTTCCTGACATGTCTGGAAAGTTCTTTTTCATAATCTCATAAAGAAGAGACTCTGTGCCTTTTGACGCCACTTCTTCATTTTCACGTATCCCTATAAGGCAAATACTGGTTTTCTTCGAGTTGTTCCAGAGCTGTCTGAGAGAATGATCCATTTTTGCCTTCCATTTCTCTACCTCTTTGGAAGTTTGGGAGCGTTCCAAAGCTTTGTCTTCCATATCAGAAATCCTTTATTGTGCTTTCTCCATTCTGTTACTGAGGATTCTGCTGTATTTCTCAGATCTTGAGAGCGGCAACTTCTTGTCTCAATGTGTCAAAATCTTTGGTCATTTTGTCTTTGAGTTTGTTCAGTTCTTGAGACATCTTTTGGGTCATCTTTTGGATTACTGCTTGAAATTCTAATTCCATCTTTTCCTCCAATGCGCTGATCTTAGTTGCTAGGCAGACTCTGAATTCAACTTCTGACATCTCAGCCATTTGCTTATGCATGTGATCTTGTGCTGTATATACCTTGTCACTCCTTGGGGGAGTTGATCTACTCTGATTATTCATATTGCCAGAGTTTTTCTGTTGATTCCGCCTCATGATTATTTTTCACTGTTGCCTATGATCGCCCTCAGAGTTGGGGAGGTGTCTCTCCCAGATCAGATCCCGGCAGGATCACTCTGTTGTTGCTGGATCTTTGTAGGGTGTGACCCTGTGTAGCTTCTCTGGGACTGCCTCACCCAGGGAGTTCTTGCTGCAGCAGCTGCTCTGGAGTGTGGCATGCCCGGATCAAGCAGCAGGGTGTGGGATGGGGCACCCTGGCCTGTGCAAAGGGAGTCTATGCCTCCAGCAGTCTCTGGCTGGGACGAGGGCTCCGGAGGAAGGGCACAAGTCGCCCAGTCTCCCATGTCCCTGGCCAGATGGGCGGAGGCAGAGAAGGTAGAGAAGGGGCAGGTTGTGTGGCTCCCAGAGTTCCTGGCCTGGGCAGACAGGCCACAGCCTGGCAGGTTCCTGGTGGAGTCTCTGGCTGGTGTGGGTGGCAGGTGGAGGTCCCAGTTCAGTCCCTGGCCACAGCAGGTCAGGCAGCAAGCAGAGGCCCAGCATAGTCCCTGGCAGCTGGGAGTGAGGGCCAAGTCCCAAAGGGTACAGATGCAAGCTGCGCAGTAGTCCCGGAGAAGTACCTGGCCACAGCAGGCTGCAGGCCAATGCCCAGTGGGGTGCCAATCGTGGTGCAGAGGGGTCCCAGTGGAGTGGAGTTCCTTGCCGCTGTGGGCAGCAGGCCTGGGGCACAGATCGGAGCCAGGCAGGGGTCCCAGTGGAGTTCCTGGCCACTGCTGGGTACCAATTGGGGCCACACGGGAGTCCCGGCAGAGTTCCTGGCTGCTGTGGGTGGCGGGCCTGGGACACGAATTGGTGCCAGGTTGGGGTCCCAGTGGGCAGCAGTCTGAGGCCATTGGGCCACAGATCGGGGCACGCAGAAGTTCCAGGGGACTTCCTGGCCGCTGCTGGCAGTGGGCCAGGCCCAGTGGGTTGCCTACTGGGGCATGAGGTGGTCCTGGTGGAGTTCCTGGCTGCTGCTGGCTGTGGGCCAAGGCCTGGTGGGGCACTGATTGGAGCCACGCAGGGGTCCTGGCAGAGTCTCTGGCCTGGGGACTAGCGGGGGCTCGGTGGGGCCCCGGAGTCTCTTACCTGGTGTTCCACCGCCTGGTCCAGCAAATAGGGAGGGCGGGTGGTGCTCAAGTCCTCCTCCCTCAGTTTCAGCAGAGGTCAGGCTTCTAGTGCCAGGTGAGTGGCAAAGGGTGTCTTGGAAGTTCAGAATGGCAGAAAACTTTAGTTCAGTTTTTCTGCCTGAAGCTTGGTTTCTTGAAGTTGCAGCTGCCTCAGAGGTGCCCTGCAGTTATCACTTCTCTCTGCTGGGCTCCCAGTCTTCAGCTCAATTGGTCAGTTTCTGGAGGTTATGATCCTTTTGGACCGGAGCCTCTGTCCGAAGCTGCTTCCAGTCGGCCATCTTGCCCCTCCCCCCCAGAATAAAACTATTGATGCAAGAAGAGAGTTGAAGACATCAAACAGAAATGCCAAGCTAAATTTATAATGAACGGACTGAAGAAAAATAAAGAGCTACAGAAAGTCCAGGATATCAAGGAATTCAGGCAAAACATCTGTCTTATCCAAGCCCCTCTTGGAGGCAAAAGGAAGAAGTTGGAGGAGAAAACGGTACAGCAGTTATAAGAGGATCTTACTGTTTGTAACCATTTCTATACATACACTTGAAAATGTCCTTTGGAGACTAGAACATCTAAGTTATTGATTTATTTTTTTACGTAAAGTCACTCAAATGAAAGGGGATTAAAAATCTATCTCCTACATTGCTGTCTGCAAAACATCAGCTAGGATGGATGTTTGATTGCATCTCAGTGTTAAACCTTCACTGATAGATGTGCTCATGTAAATTATGAAACTTCTGTTTGTAAATACAGAAGTGAATTGTGGTCAAAATGGTCATGCCATTTAGATAATGGCCCTAGGCAGCATTTATGTAATAATTACGGATAAAAGTTCTGGCTAGTGATATGTAAAAGTAAAATTTTCTTTGCAGTTAAATAATCCCTTTATTAATGTTATATAGAAGGGAGATAGAGCAAGGCACTAGCAATTTGTGACTATTAGTTTCCAGTAATACCTTTTATTTTGATCAGTATTTCCTGTTTTGAGGTTATTAGTAGCTTTCAAAACCATAATGGCTTTGTATCATGAATCTTAGACTGACCTGTTTCGGCCTGGTTTAACTGTCTAATAGGTAGTTGTAGAGGTCAGGGATCAAAGCTGAATAATCTTTGCCTGAAATGGCACTGTGTAATTTCCACTATGGGGAATAATCAGTTCTAACTTGGGATTCCTGGTAAAATAAGCTTTCTTTTTCTAGTCCATCAGTGATCTAGAAGCAGTGCCTTTTAAATTTTGTTGTGTGATTTTCTTTATAAAAGCTCCTAATTATTTTTGGCAAATATAATTTATGGATAGAACATCTGTTCATTAGTTGCACAAAAAATAAAACCATGTTTAAGTAAAAATATATACATTTTTTGAAAAAAAGACAGCTGAAGGTGAAACAGTATGAAGTTTGTAAATTGGGGAGATAACAAAACTACAAAAAGCAAAAAACTAAAGTTAATACAAAATATACTTAAGATAAGCAGTTATCAAAATCCCTCTTATCAAAGACCATATTACACTTGTTTCAATGGTCAACATTAAAACTCTTAAATTTCAGCTCAGCGCCCATAGCACAGTGGTTACGGTGCCAGCCACACACACTAAGGCTGACGGATTCGAAACCATCCAGGCCAGCTAAACAATAATAACAACTGCAACAAAAACAGCTAGGCATTGTGGCAGGTGCCTGTAGTCCCAGCTACTTGGGAGGCTGAGGCAAGAGAATCGCTTAAGCCCGAGACTTCGAGATTGCTGGGAGCTGTAACGCCACAGCACTCTACCAAGGGTGACAGCTTGAGAGTCTGTCTCAAAAAAAAACAAAAACAACCACAAAAAAAAACTGTATTTCAATCAAAATTTCACTTAATTTTTCAAATTTAAAATAATATGATAAAAACGAATATGTCAGGATAGACTGGGAGAAGCGGCTGCTAAGTAGGTATAACCTACTTAGTACTACCACAATAGTCTAGAAAGGGCAAATGGCATCCAAATTAGGAAAGTGTCACTTGTGGATTCAATTATTTTCAAGTGACAGTCACTGTTCTAGGTGCTGTGGACAAAACAGTGAACAAAAATGATATGAGCCCAGGCTGGTGAGGAATAAAAAGATCAAACCCACATAAGGACAAAGATTCTATAAGTGCTATAAAGAAAGCAGCAGAAGAGTGACCCATTTAAAACATCACCACTACCCCCACGAAAGTATTTGCTGGCTGTATGGGAGCAGAGGAAGGGGAACAAGGACAGTTCTGACCTAACTGACTGCTACAAGACCTTGATTTGTCCCCGGGCAGGAAGACTAGACTGTGTGGTACCTGGCACTCCAAGATAGCATCAAGGGGAGCAGAGGACTGAAGAGAGTAGTGGGAGAAAAATAAAACCACTTCTTATTTGTCCCCATAAACTTCAGGTCATTATCACACCAGTTATGTAAACCTAACACCTCTCTTCTTCCCTCGACCTCTATCTTTTTTCTCCCCAGTTATATTTATTACTTGACGCACTGACTTGGATATAGTGTGGTGATACTAAAATCGCAAGTGTGCATTTAGAACAATCAGTTTTACTCTGCTTCATGCCCAGAAAGAGCTTCCATCACTGATGAAAAGACTCATAAGTACATCCCTTTGATCATTTAAGACCTAGACAAGAGTAAGTGAAAAAACTGGGAATTTCAGAAAAGCTCACAGCAGAGGTCCTGCTATTGATTAGTGAGTAACGTCTTCTGAGTGTCATAAAAATAGCGTATTTGAGAAAGAGGAAATGTGTCCTCAGCAAAGTTACCACTGAATGGTCTGAGACATTTCCCAGAATGAGGCAGCAACAAGAAATAATTTCTGAAATTACTAGAAATAATTTCTAAACAGTTAGCAGATAAGGAAGCCAACCCACAATTAAGAACAAAAATTATACATACCCGAAAACTTGATTTGCCATGCTCCACAGTAATGACACTTTCTCTGCTTCCAGATATAAATTTCTCAACTACAAGTTTGCTTGTTTGAACACTCTATGATAAAAAGATGATAATTTTAAATTATGTTTTGAAATTCTTTTAAAAGTCTATGATTAATAAACTGTAGCATACATATACCATGGAATACTATTAGATGTTAAAAAAAAAAAAAGATAGAGGTGCTGTATTTCTTGTATTTACCTGGATGAATTTGGAGAACATTCTCCTAAGCAAAGTTTCTCAAGAATGGAAAGGCTTGCCTCCCACGTGCTCAGTACTAATGTGAAAATAGTAGATCAAGAACTACAGGCCCACAGGAGAGAAAAACACAACTAAATTCATGAAAGGGAAGAGGGTAAGAGGGGGCTGAGTAAGTGCCCACCTGTGGAGTACAATGTAAGGGTATATGGGTACACCTCCTGGGAAGGACTCAACTATAATTCAGACTTTGGACATTACCTTAAAATCGTAAATACTGTAACCTAATTGTATGAACCCTCATATTAAACATACATACATAAAAGGTCTATTTATTATGACTATAACATCATAGTACCTTATCACCAAAAGGAAAATCATATGAAAGGTGAAATGGGGAGAATTCTAAAAAATATTTACCAAGATTCCTTAAAGTCCAGCTACAGCTTTAGTATTGGGTCAAAGCCTGCAATATGGCTTCAATGTTGGCCTTTACCCAAATGAGTATTTTCACATTACTTATGACATCCTTAATCTTAGGAGTGATCAATGATCCTTTGATCTCACAGGTTAGCATTGAACCTATTTAGCATATCAACATAAGGATTATGAACAATAATCTATGTCTAGATTTCTTGACAAAACATGACTATTCATTTTTAAATATAAGCAAACATTCTAAAATGAAAATTTCTTTAAATGCCTTATACTTTGAATTCCATTCATCGATGAAGCTATACATGCATTTTTTTTCTAAAGAATGCTGCTATAATGATTACCATTATTATTAGATACTACTTCTCTGTCTTATAATCAGTGAATTAGATACACAGGAAGTAGAACACCTTAATTTGACAGCCTGGTGGATTCATGATAATAAAATCAGGTTGCTGCTTTATTTGTTTGCTAAAATTCTTAAATGTCAAACCACAAACATGACAAATTTTTAAAATATTTGTTGAATAAAAAATCATATTTTAAAAGTATCATGTAATTAACACTGATAATTTAGGAATCACCAGCAAGGAATTTGGGCCAAAAATCCCATCTTAGGTTTTGTTTTTAAAACATACCGATAGCACAATATAAGGTAAGAGAATTACTAGGCATAGCAGATACTTAGCCACTGTCATCATTATTCTTCAAAGACAAATTAAATTATATACAAGAGAGGTTAGAACTATTTTGTTCTGTGCTTACATATGATATTGAAATATGCTGAAATGATGGTTGTGACATATTTCAAAGAACGCTTTTAACAACAATAAGCACAAAACCCATATCTACGGATACCAAAACAACAGATAAACAATAACTAGTTGCTTATTTTTAAAAGAGCAAAAGGTTCATTATGTTAGGACCTTAAAACTTGTCAAAATATTGCCCAAATTAATGTGCATTGAAAGAGCAATCACAGTGTTGTTTACATGGTATCCAGTGAAAAAGTCCTCCTACTCTACTTCAGGGATATTGCTGAAATTAGACTTCAAGAGGTTAAGATAATAGTACAAGGTTACCCAAAAAGTAAGTGGCATTCAAATCCAAGACTGATTCCAAAGACTGCACTCAGCATAGTCCTGCCATAGTGTAAACATGGGGACTACAAATAACACCACTGGATTAGTAGATACTGGAATATCTAGTACCTAGTATACCACAATAAATTCTAAGAAACTGTATGCTAAAGAATTCATCGTTTTATGTTAATAAGAATAAGACTGAAATAAAATAATTCCAACAAATTAAAAAAAATTTTAAAGGTCTTTCTCACATAAGTGGTATATCAAAAAGAAGATGAAAATTATAATGGGAAAATTTTAGAAAATAAGCAAAGATAGTACAATAAAACTTCATGAAATAAAGTCAAAGCCTTATGCAAAACTCATAAATTAAAAAGCTTATAAATTAAAACTGTCATCACTTAAAAAAAGAAGAAAGATAAATTAATTCAATTGTCAACACAAGAAATTAGAAAAAAATGTCAAAGTAGAATGTAGACATTCTTTGGAAAACAGAAAGCCAATAACCAAAAAATTTCAAAAAGAGAGAAGTAACAAAATTCAGATTACCAAAACTTTAATTAATAATTATTTCAAAAATTTTTGGTCAAAGATAGTAGATTGAATTTTTTTGTTTCTCTGCCCATAATATCAAACAGTTATTGAATCACATATCATAAATCTCACTAAAATAACAAAATAAAAGTGATGGTATTATACCATTACATATGATTATTATAGTAGTCTAACAAATAGAGTACAGCATTTGTAATTAAACACAAAAAATAAAATATTAAACTATTTTCTAAAAATTCAATTCTAAATAAGAAAAATCATAAATATCTTTAGAAATGAGAAAGAAAATGATGCAACATAAGAAATGAAGATGAAAATTGACAAAATATAACATATGCAACTCTATCATATAACTTATGAATCTCAACTGAATAGATGGCTTGCTGTAAGAATATAGGTTACTAATTGACTCAAGAAAAAATAGTAAACATGAATAACCCAAACAATTACCTTTCCAAATGGTTCAGATATGTTCAATAATTTCTACCAAATATTCGAGATTATTTCTATACTAGATGAATTCGAGAATTTTTTTTTGAACAGTCTTACTTTGTTGCCCTCGGTAGAGTGCTATGGAATCATAGCTCACAGCAACCTCAAACTCTTGGGCTCAGGTGATCCTCTTGTCTCAGCCTCCCTACCAGCTGGGACTACAGGTGCCCACCACAACGTCTGGCTATTTTTAGAGACAGAGTCTTGCTATTGCTCAGGCTGGTCTTAAACTCCTGAGCGCAAGCAATCCATTCAGCTCGGCCTCCTAGAGTGCTGGGATTATAGACATGAGCCACCGTGCCTTGTCCCAATTCCAGAATATTTTAAAAGATGAAATGTTCTCCAATTAACTTTATAAATCTTGAATACTCTGATAGCAAAGTCCAACAAAGGAAAAAATATCCTATACACACATTTCACTCGAGTATACATTAAAAATAAAACATGGCCTAATAGAATTCAATATAATAATTTAAGAATATTATACCATAATCAAGTAATCCAAGAAATATAAAGGTATTTAATGCTAACATTCTAGATATGTAGTATCAATAGATCAAATACAACATGATTCCATCATTGCCCTACTTGCAAGGAAGCTAAGAGCTTCATGACCCTATTTCAGGCAATAGGCACTAAGTTTCTTTGAATTAAACTTACTCCTGGCTTTACTTTGCTATTATTCTTGTTACGCTTGCTCCATGATTTCTCTAACTTTTTTGTTTTATCCTTTTCTGATATACATGTTTTAAAATGTGCCTAAAATACTGTGCAAATGAAAGAATCCTACATACTACTAAAAACATACGCACAATGATGCTCACCACTGAATTGTTGTTTAAGAGGCAAATTAAGAAGGAAGAAGAAATAAGAAGGCAAAGAAGAAGGAGGAGAAAACAAGAAAGAAAAATGTATACGAATGAAAGAAACGGGACCAAAATTGTTGGCAGTATTGTCTCTGAGAGAAAAATAATAGAAGGTTTTATTTTTATTCTCTTGATTTTTCTTACTTTTAATCAGTATAGATAAGGAAATATTCTTTAAGGGAAGAAAAGAGATTAATAACTATATTTGAGCAGTGTTAAATGTTTTTAACATTAAATTAACTATGTTTTCTTTTTATTGTTGGGGATTCATTAAGGGTACAAGAAATCAGTTTACACTGATTGCATTTGTTAGGTAAAGTCCCTCTTACAATCGTGTTTTGCCCCCAAAAGGTATGGCATACACCAGTTAACTATGTTTTAAAAGCAAATTAAAAAAACATGAAGAGCCTCTAAATAAACCAAGTGTCTTTATATCTTAAATTCTCAATCAAATAAAATACCCTTTCCAAAAGAAAAGAGGATTATTCTTAATGAGTTAAAATAACATAGGCAAGTATAACATTTTAAAACATATAATATAAAAGTATAGCTACATTTATAGGAATATATAAAATTATAGCTTTATAAGCACATAGGTATATAGATCTATAAATATAATGATTATTTATAACACACTATTAACTACTTACATATATATAAATAATTTCTACAGTGCCTTCCAATCAAGCCTACTTATGGCAATAGTTGCCTGACAAGCTACATAACAACTGATAAAATACTGTCAGAATCAATTATACAATTTAATTATTAAATAATAACAACAACAATAGAGAAAACTCATTCGATATGTTACCTCATATTTGGGATATAAGGTTTCCTTCATGACAGATTCTGGTACGGAGAATTTGGGGGCAGTTGTATTCCAAAATATCTTCGTACATCCTGGATAAGCACACATCTTTGAAAATAAATAACATAAAAGGCTATCAGAAATGGGAACAGATGGCCCCTAGGGTAAAAAATCCAAGCTCCTCTCAAAATTCTTTTTAGTTGCTAAGAAAGTGATTGGTCCTACAGCATCTGAGAATCTGGGAAAAACAACTTTTCCTAGCCATCAGATGAGCAAAACTGTAAAAGGGAGCAACACACAAGTGATGGGAAGGTTGTGGGAAGCTAGTAGACCCATTTCTACTAAAATAGAAAATGTGCATGCCGCACTCTCCACCAACTTCACTTCCAGCCATATGGGCAAGTTCTTCTACACACACATGGAGAGCTATGTACAGGATGTTCATAGAGAACATGAAATAGCAGAAAACAAAGCCCAATATATTATGTTCACTAATGGAAAAACAAATAAATGTAGCGCGCTCCTGTAATTAAGCATTATAAAGCCATTAAAGCACAAAAATTTTGGTCCATCGATGGATCTTAAAAGCATGGTATTTAAAAAAAAAAAAGCATGGTATTGAGAATAAAATAAGCAAGTTTTAGAAAGAGACACATAAAATTGTTTCACTTATAAAGGTATCTAGAACACATAAAACTATATAATTTACTATTCAGGGTCACAGATGCATCTAGTGAAGTATAAACTCACAAAATCACATTGTACCAGTAGGGACGATGAGCAGGAGGAAGAGACATGGAATTGGGAAGGAGTCTAAGAGGACTTAATTTGTCTATTTTTAGAATTTCTTTTATTTAAAAAAACCTGAAACCTGTATGACAAAATGTTAGCGTATGTGAATTCTGAAAAATATGTTTCCAGGTGTTTGCTTATTTGCTGGTTTCTGTTTCTTTTCCAAACAAAAATCAATCCAGCTTAGGAGATATTTTAGGGACGTAAAACTATTCTGTAGGATACTGGAATTATGGTGACATAATATTAGGCACTTGTCAAAACCCATTGAACTTTGCAGCACAGAGAGTAAATTTTAACATACTGCAAATGTCTTGTCTACAGCCATACCACCCTGAATGCGCCCTATTGCATCTGTAATACAAATTTTTAAAAAATCATCGAAGAGCTCAGAAGGAAGTCCAGGATGGAAAGCAGAATGTAACAAACACATCTAACTGTATTAAAATGTATGACACAACCTCGGCAAGTAGGATGGAAGAAAAAGTTGCTGACCTTAGTAACTCTGGAAAAAGTGGAAAATACAAAACTAAAGGCAAAAGAAAATGCACATTCCAGGTCAGACAGTTAAGTTCAGAAACTCATTCTAGAAAAAGTGCTACACACCTCATTGCTGAACACCATACAGTCACCTTCAAAGTACTCCCCCCCGGGGAAGCTATGTACCAATGCCCCCCACCTCGTCCACCCTTCAAAGCACTTTTTCTAGGGTGAGTTCGGGAACTTAATTGTCAGACCTCATAAGACAACAGTTCTGATAGCCATTCCAGAAAAAGAGTTCCACGCCTGCTCTGAAGAGCAGACTAGGTGCTGGCAATGGGGCATAGCTTGCCAAGGGGAGTACTTGGAAAGTGACCATAGTGACGTTCAGCAATGAGGTATGTAGCACTTTTTCTAGGATGAGTTTGCGAATTTAATTGTCCAACCTTGTATAGCACTCCAGGTCATAAAGTGTATCCTACAGGAATATGGATTAATAATTCTGACGCTTCTATACATGTGCACTGAAACTGAAAAAATTAAATAAATCGGTGGAGGCTAGTGAGAGCCAAGTTTGTCACAGTTTGGAGTGGGAGTTTAAAATAAGCAGGAGAAGAAGTTAAAATGACCCACAAGGTGACAGATTAGAGTTGGAGACATGGGTGTGACTGATAGTGTTCAGCTTACTGCAGACACCCATGTTTACATATGGAAATGCTGCCGTGTGTATTTATACAAGTCAGTGTACACAAACATCCTGCTTTGCCAGCCTTGGAAGCCACACAGCCCAGTAACAATGAGCAGTCCTACTACCCACATTTTGGCTTTTAGTGACAGTCTCCAATGAGGGGAAACAGGGATCCTTGTTAGAAATGGCTCGTTCTAGGGTTGGAGCAGGAAATATACAAGATGAGCCTGGAATCTCTTACACTGCCAAAAATTACGAAAGTGCCCCCCCCAAAAAAAAATCCCCACAGGGATAAGATATGTCAAAAGAGACAGAGGAACCAACTGAAGGACTTCTCAATGGCCAAAGCTCAAAGAATTCTGGCAAAACTAATAATCATTATAAATCAGGAAGGGGTTATAACTCAAAGTAGAACATAAAAATTCATGATTCATACTGATGTAAATGATTGAATTAATAAATGGGGGAGGCTAGACAAACCACCTGTACAGAAGAATTCTAATTAATTTTTAAATGTTCCATCCTTAAGGAAGGGGAGTGTAACTCCCCATTTCTTAAGTGTTAGTGCACAGTGGCTTCTTTCTAAAGAGTACAACGTGGAGAGGGGAGACAAAGGAGCAAGTCGACCATGAGGAAACCTCGTAAATACCGCCTAGTCAAGTGATGGTATGTGTACTGTACCCATGATACAATATGATGACAATGGCCCTTTATCTCAGTACTCTTCCCCCCAAAGTCACACAACCCAACAACTCTGAAAAACACCAGGTAAATCCCAATTGGGAGACATTCTACAGGGCAAGTCTCAGAAACTGTCACAATCAAGAGACATGACCACCAAATGTGGTGTCACATTTGGGACCCTGGGATAGACAAAGGACATTCCATACAAGCTCAGGAAATCTGAATAAAGTGTGGACCTTGGTTGCTAATGATATATCCAGACTGATTCATCAACTTGGCCAAATGCTCCATATGACTGAAAACTGTTGTATACATGACTCAGGGATGCTGTAACAAATTACCACTGGATGGTTTAAAACAACAGAAATTTATTCTCTCACAGTTCTGGGGTCAGGCAAAAGAAAGACTATAGTCGCTCTGAAGACGCTGAGGAAGAATTCTGCCTTGCCTCTTCCTGGCTTCTGGTGGCGGCTGGCAGTCCTTGGCACTCCTTTGCTCGCAGGTGCATCATTCCAAGTTCAACCTCCAAAGTCACGTGGGCTCCTTCTGTGTGTGTGTGTGTGTGTGTGTGTGTTCATCTGGTGTTCTCCTTTTACGTGGACACTAGTCATAATGGATTTAAGGCCCATCTTATATCCAAGATAATCTCATCACAAAATCCTTAACTTCACTACATCTACAAAGACCCTATGTTCCAGACAAGGGTCATTCACTTATACAAGGAGTTAGGACTTGGACATGTCTTCTGGGCACCACTATTCAACCCACTCTTGCTATGTTAATAAAAGGGTAAAAAGAGTATGGGGATATATGGGGAACCTTCATACTCTCTTTACAAATTTTCTGTAGGTCTAAATTTGTTCTAAAAAATAAATATGGATTATCAATAAGATAATTCTTAAAGCAGTTAAAAGAAAAAATAATTTTTTAAACAGTTGCTACCAAAAACTTAATCAAGCTTTCATGATAAGATCTTGAAGAAAATGGAGTAAGATTTAAAAATAACACCTATTTGAATCCAATACAGTATTGGTAATTATGTTTCCTTTAATGCTTTTCTTGTCTTTTAACAATGCTTAATTAAACTGTGCATTTTCCCAAGAAATATTTGTCTTTCACCAGAAAAATGAGCTCAAATGATTTTAAAGCCTCAATTTGCAAGCATCATGAACACTTGATGGTGATATCTCCTGGAACACAGATGTTACACAGACTTTACAGAGAAAAATAAAAGACAACCCAGTAAATAAAAAGTCACAATTACAAGGTGATGCTGAATCTTGAGCACTTTTATTTCTAGTCAGAAAAATAATCCTCAACTATCCTACACATTTGGTTACATGTCTCCTATTTCTCAAAAGAGTATTTAGAGAAAGGCAGACAGATGTTGCCATTGCCAGGCAATTTGTCCAACTTAAGAATTCAGAATGAAGTTTTTGGTCTCACTTGTCCTCTCTTTTGCTGGGCACACTGCCTCATTTTATGCTGGATAGACCTACATTCAGGAAATCCTTGCTAAAAGGTGAATAAATTCTTCCAAAATCAGCTGACAAGTTTTCTTCCAAAGATCACCTAGAAATTGAGAGGCTTTCAGGTATTCAAATAATGCGTCACATACAATACAGCAATGTTGCTGTGTAGTGGACCTCCTGCACCTTAAGTGTCCAAACTAAAGGGATTCCCTTGGAAGGGAACAAGATACATACCCCAAGTGGGAAGGGCAGGAGCACTATCACTAAACAACAGTTCTTTGTTCTCAAGGTTAAGTACAGATGCACTTTCAGGAAAGAATTTATCACATCAAACTGGCAAAGAAAGACCACTGGTGGTAAGTTGATTGCCCCAGCAACACTCAGAACTTTCTAGAAAAAATTCTAGGAATGATTAGAAACAGCAGGGTTGGTAGCTGCCAGAACTTGACAGGAGAATTGAGACTGCACCACAAGCTGAATTACTGTGAAGTGTCCTAGGTCAACGTAGTGCTTGCCACCATCTGCACAGCCCCTAAAGCCATGAGGTATGTAATAACCCAGTATGGTAACTCCCGTCCATACTGACAACCAAGGGTCAGAATATTTTGTTCACTAAGGGAGAGAGACATGCAAATTAGTTTCAGGGGTAAGTTAAGTTTCATATAAACACAACGCAAGGCAGAAAGTCAGCTTTCAAAATGTGGCCTGAGACCCTGGGGAAGTTTATTTACCTTTTCACTGTATTGACATTTGTACTGATAGTGAAAACCTACCAGTAGAAAGCACAGTAAACTTGGCAGTGCCAAAGCAGAAATCATGACGCCAGCACCTTAAAAACTGCCTGTCAGGAAGCTAGAAAAATGGTTAATTTTATTAGATCTCAACCTTAAAGTACACACCTTTTTAGTATTGCGTGTCATTAAATAAGCAGCGCATATAAAAGGCCTCTGTGGTCATGGTGAAGCATGATGGCGTCTCTGAGGCAAAGCAGGTGTGCTGGTACCGTTTTACTGGTGAACTGACCTAGCCGCCATGTTTATTTGAGAGGGTAAACACCAAATGGTTGTTGAGACTTGGGTATGTGGCAAGCATTGTGTTGAAAAAGAATGAAGCAAATTTGTCACTTCAAGTGCAACACTTGACATGGTTTGTGCTGATGAAAACATTTAAGTTTTTGAGCAAAAATTCGAATTTTGGAAAATTCATGTCCCTCATCATGAGCTTTCTGGGTTCCCAAAGCTAAAGACTTTTCTGACAATATTAAAAATTAGTTACTTTAATATTATGTACATAGTGAAGAATGTCAGCATTTGAAGAGCTATCTGAATAAGATTTCTCAAATAACCAATGCATGATAGATATTAGAAAATCATGCACGGGTGAAGGGCCATTGAAAGTACAAGGAAAACCAATAGACAACAATGGAACAAGGTATGAAAAAGTCATCAGCATGATTTCCTATTGAAATGCAATAAACTTTTTTTAGTTGTACAGATGATCACATAATACTTTGTCTTTTTACTAAGCTTAATTTTCTTCTTTCCTCTTCCTCCTCCTCCTCTTCCTCTTCTTCTTCTCTTTTGCTGGTCTATGGACCACAATTTTTATATTAAGCTTTTTGAGATAATGATAGATTCATACACAGTTTTAAGAAATAATACAAACAGATATCACCTACCCTTTTGTACAGTTTACCTGAGAGGTAAAAGCCACAGTAAAAAAAAAAATCATATTGACATTGATACGGCCAAGATGCAGAACATTTGCATCCTCACAAAGTCCTTCACATCCTTCCAAGTCAGCTGCATGCCCACTCCTCATCTTGAAACCATGGAAGCTACTGTTGTGTTTTCCATTTCTACTTTTTACTTTCAAAAATGTTATGTAATGAAATCATGCAGTCTGTAACCTTTTAGAATTGGCTTTTTCTAACATATCCTTGAGGATTCATCATTGTTCTTTTTTCTCTTTTTTATTAAATCATAGCTGTATACATTAGTGCAATCCAGAGGTACAATGTGCTGGTTTCACATACAATATGAAATATTTTCATCAAACTGGTTAACATAACCTTCATGGCATTTTCCTAGTTATTGTATGAAGACATTTGTATTCTGCATTTAGTTAAGTTTCGCCTGTACCTTCGTCATTGTTCTTATAAGCATCAATAGTTCATTTCTTTGCTTTGCTGAGAAGTATTCCACAGTATGGAGGTCCCATGGTTTTCTTAAGCCACTGAAAGATACCCAGAGTGTTTCTACCTTGACTTTTATGAGCAAATCTGTTACAAAATTTTATGTATAAGTTATAATGTGATCAAAACATTTTATTTCTCCACGATAAATTCCCAGGCATGCAATTGCTGTGTCATATGGTAGTTGAGCATATTTTTTTTTTACCTGCCAAACTGCTTTTCAAAGGGCTGTACCATTTTACCTTTCCACCAAAAAGATAAGGGTAATCCAGTTTCTCCGCGTCCTTGTCAGCATCTGGTGTTATCACCAATATTTTATTTTAGCTTTCCTACAGGGATAGCTCATTGTGGTTTTAATTTGCATTTTTCAAATAGCTAATGATATTAAATATCTTTTTATACACTAATTTTCTATCTACATATTGTCTATTAATAAGCCTATTTACTTTTTTTGCCCACTTTCCAATTAGATCATTCTTTGGTGTTGAGCTTTGCAAATTCATTTTGTATTCCTGACAGTAGTACTTTGCTAAATATATGGTTTGCAAACATTTTCTCCAAGTCTGTAGCTTGTATTTAATCCTCTTAACAGGTCCTTTTGCAGAGCAAAAGTTTGTAATTCTGATAAAGTCCAATGTATCAATTTTTCCTTTTACGTGCTTTTGGTGTCAAATCTGAGAACGCTTTACCTAACCCCAAAGACCTTCTGTATTTTTCTTCAAGATTCACAGTTTTACATTTTATACAGAAGTCCATGAACTATTTTGACATCTTATAGGCTATAAGATTTAAGGCCATGGTGAGAGAATTTTGTTTGCTGGAGGGGTTTTGCCTATGGATGTCTGACAGCTCCATGAGTAATTGTTGAAAAGGCTGTTGCTGTCCTATCACCATTAAATTGTTTTTGCACATTTAGCAAAAATCAGCTATGTGTATCTGTGTGAGTTCATATATGGGTTTTCGACTCTGTTCCATTGATCTATAAGTCTATGTGTCCACCAAGGCCATACAGTCTTGATTACTGTAGCTAATATAGTAAATCTTGAAGTTGGGTAAACTAATTCCTTTCATATTATTCTTCCCCTATTCAAAATTGTTTTAGCTATTCTAGTTCTATTGCATTTTAATAAAAATTTATAATACTCTTATCTATATCTACCAAAAAAAAAATCTTGCTGAAAACTTGACAGGATTATGTTAAACCTATTGATCAATTAGGGAGAAATGATACATTTACTATGTTGATTCTTTCCCTTGTGAACACAGAATCTCTCCATTTATTTGTCACTTTGATTTCCTTTATCAACATTTTGTAGTTTTCAGCATCCACGTCCTATACATGTTTTGTTAGATTTAAACCTAATTATTTCAGGTTTTGAGCAATTGTAAATAATATTATAGTTTTAATGTTAGTATCCACATGTTATTTAACAGACATATAGAAATACAATTATGTTGTTTATGTTTACTTTATATCCTGTAACACTTCTGAGCTCAATTATCTGATATCTTTCTTACATAGATTGTTCAGAATTTTCTATGTAGACAACCATATCAGCAGCAAATAGTGGCAGTTGTAGTGCTTCCTTTCTGGACTGCACGCTTTTCTTTCTTTCTCTTCCACTGCCTAGAATTTCCAGCAATAGGTTGAATAAAAGTGGTGAAGGAAAACAATGAGGCTTTTGCCATTACACATAAAGTTAGTTGTAAGCTTTTGTAGATGCTCTGTATCAAGTTATAGAAGTTTCCCTCTATTCCTATTTCCCTGAAAATTTTTATCATGAAATTGGGTGTTGAATTTTTATCAAATGGATTGATATAACTGTGTGATTTTTTTTCTTATTTATCCTTTTAATATGAAGGATTACAATGACTGACTTTCAAATACTGAGCCAGCCTCAAATCCCTAATATAACCCCCTTAGGTTATGATGGATAATTCTTTTTATGTATTTTCCAATTCTATGTCCTAATATTTGTTAAGGGTTTTTATGTCTAATCTTCATAAGAGATTGTCTTAGTCTGTTTTGTGCTGCTATCATAAAATTGCTGAACAGAACAGAAATTCAATCTAAGAATAGATTGATTCTGAGTCAAGGTACTGGCCTGGTCCTCACCCAGAGGAAGGTGTAAGGGCCAGGAAACTAAGAGACTAAACTCCATTTTACAATGGCATTAATACCTTCCTGTCTCTAATAGTTATCCTATTAATGCCTAATAACTTCTTAAAGGTCTCACTTCTTCATACTGTTACAATGACAATTAGATTTCAACATGAGTTTTGGAGGGGACAAATATTCAAACCATAGTAGAGATATTGGTCTATATTTTCCTTTTCCTTTTTTTTTTTCCGTCTTTGGTTTAGAAATCAGGATATTATTAGCTTCGGGAGTTTTATCCTCCTCTTTTATTTGCTGAAAGAGATTGTGGAAATTCTTGTTATTTCTTCCTTAAATGTTGGTAGAAATCTCTTGGGGCCTAAAGATATTTGGAAGAAGGAGAATGTTTTATAAATTAATAATCCCATTGTCTTTATAGTTATAGTACTATTCAAATTATCCTTTTCATATTAGATGAGTTGTGGTAGTTTGGGAATTTGAGGAATTGCTGCATTTCATCAAAGCTGTCAAATTCATGTGTGTGTAGAGCTGTTGATGATATTCCTCTGTTATTCTTCTGATGTCTTCAGGGTCCATAGTGATAAATCTTGTTTCATTTCTAATATTGGTAATTTGTGTCTTCTCCTTTTTCCCTGTCAGCCTTGCTAGAGATCAATTTTATTGATTTTTCCAAAGAACTAGCTTCTTCTTTCTTTGATTTTCTTTATTATTTTTCCATTTTCAATTTCATTGATTTCTACTTCTTACTATTCCTTTCTTCTGCTTGCTTTGGGTTTATTTTGCTCTTCCTTGTCTTACTTCTTGAGTTTGGGGCTTATATTATTGATTTGAGACTTTCTCTTTTCTATTGCAAGCCTTTAGAATTCTAAATTCTTCATTAGCTGTGTCCTACACATTTTGATGTATTGTATTTTCATCTGCATGCAGTTCAATGTATTTTTTAAATCCCTTGAAATTTCCCCCCTTGAACCCACAGATTATTTATAACTGTATTGTTTAGATTCCGAGTCTGGGAGGTTTTTCTGTTATCTTCCTGCTGTTAATTTTTAGTTTGAGTCTACCATGGATTTGCTCTATCGAGGAACTGAAAAGAATACATATTCTGCCCTTGATGTATACAGTGTTCTATAAATTGCAACTACCATATTTTGCTGTGTGTAATGTGCACCCATGTTTTGGGCCCAAACTTTCACTTTAATTTTTTAAAGGAAAGCAGAAGTGGCCGCAGGCAGTGGCAACTTGTTCTCTCATGACAAGTGTGAGATATGGAGCCAGCCAATCAGCTCTGCCATTCTCTGCTGTATTCAGGCCATTTACATTTAAGTTAGGGCTTACGTCTGCCATTGTATTTTCTGTTCCCGGTTTGCTCTGTCTGGTTGTTTGTTTGTTTGTTCGTTTCTCTGATTTAGTTTTCCTCTCTGTAGGTTACTTGAACATTTACTAGGATTCTACCTTTATTTATCTGTAGCATTCTTGAGTATATATGTGTTCATATAGCTTTTTAATTGTTCTAAATAACCATAATATATAACTTTTCAATAGAGGTAACTGACCACAGTGTAGTGATGTCATCATTCTACCTGTTCAAGTGATAAGTAGTAACCTTACCCTTTATGTCTTTTTACCCTTCCCATTTATAATTGTCTTAAATATTTTCTCTATATACATTTACAACCACATCGGGGTGATAATGTTTTCTTCAATTCACAAATATAATATAGGAAACTGAAAAGGAGAAGGAAACCTTGTTGTACTTTGCCATAGTTTTGCTTTACATGGTCTTTGTTCCTTCCAGATATTCCAAAGTTTCTTCTGTTACGTTTTTCTTTCTGTTGAGAGAACTTTTCCTATAGTAAGTCTGCCGGCAACTAATTCTCTTCATCTCTGACAATGAAGAGAATCTGACAATGTCTTGATTCCCATTCATTCTGGAGGATATTTCTCTAGACATAGGATTCTGGTTGTTTTCTTTCAGCACTTGAATAATGTTCTGGTCTCTGCAGCTTCTGGAGGAATCTATTTTCATTCAAATTGTTTTTCCCCTGTAAGTAAACAAGTTATTTCTCTCTTACTGCTTTCAAGATTTTTCTGTGTCTTCGGTTTTCATAAATTTAACTATTACATGGTTTGGTGCATGTTACATTCCAATACTTTGGACTTTTCCTGTCTGGGGATTTGTTCAGCTCTCTGAATCTATAGCTTCATGTCTTTTGACAAACAAGTGAAGTTTCCTGGCACTATTTACTGCAACATTTTTCCAGTCTCTCCTCTTTTTTCTTCTCCTTGTACGATTGTAATAACACAGACATCAGATCTTTTGTTAGCGTCCCCTAGATCCCTGAGGCTCCGTTATTATTATTTTTCAGACTATGTTGTTCAGACAGAATAATTCTAATTGTTTCATTTCCAGGTTCACTGATTCTTTCCTGTCTCCTCCATTGTATTTTGGAGCACAACAACTAAGCTTTTATTTCAGTTATTATATTTTTCAAGTCCAAAGTTTTCATGTTGCCTCTCAATATCATCTTTTTTTTTACTGAGACTTTCTATTTCCTTTGTGAATCTTTTAGATTTTTTAATTTGCTTTGATTGTGTTCATAATTGCTCAATGAGATGTTTTTATGCTGGAGGCTTTAAAAAAAAATCTTTGTCAGATAATTCTAACATCGCTGCCCTATCAACACTGACTTTTATTGATTGATGTTTTGTATGTAGTTTGAGATTTTCCTAGCTCTTGGTATGATTAGTGATTCTCAATTGAAATCTGAATATTTGGCGCATCATGCTATGAGACTCTGGGTATTATTGAAGTGTTCTATTTTAGCTAAAACCCACTAGACCTCCCCTAACACCACCACACTGTAGAGGAAGGACTGGCTCATGACTATTCGATGGATGGGTCCAGGATCCCAGGTGGTCTCAACTGACAGCATGGAGGAAAGTCCCATACAACCCCAATAAGATGAATAAGGTGACCCTATACTCAGCTTTCTGTGATCCCACCCTGGCAGGGGTATTGTAGTAACTTATGACACACTAGCTACGCTGGAAATCTAGGCCTCCCACTAGGCGTTTAGTGGTGGAAGTAGGGGTGGAAACAGTTTTCCTGTGGTGTTTGGCTGGAGTAATTGTTTGTCCAAAAATGTTGTCTTGCTCGGCTACCCCTTTCCTGATTCTTTAGCTAGGGATAGCAGGCTTTGGTTGGGACTATTTTTTTTTTTACCTTTTGGTGTTTCTAGATTACCACCTTTTTCAATTGAAGCCTAGTATACCTGAAGAAAAAAAACAAAAACAAAAAAAAAGAAAGAAAGAAAACTCAGAGAATTAACTCAATACTATGTCATCACTTAAGTCTCAAAGTTCCTGGCTAGCGTGCCTCCTTCTCTCCACTTTTCAGAGTCTTTTTACGTTGGTAATATCCTGGGTTTCTAATTGTACCGAGCAGGAAAAATACGGGAAAATGCTTCTCCTTCATCTCTCCCAGAAGTGGAAGTCTCACAACTAACTTAAAAGAAACTACCACTTGTTAAGTTTTAGGGTATTATCAAAGGAGAATATCCATAATTATGTTTTAAAAGGCCATTTAACTTTTTTTTAGGCTTCATTTTAATGTTCATTTATCACTTCTTTTTTTTTGTTAATGACTTATTACTTGCTGTTTATTTTGTATTTTCTTCTTTAATACTGCATTTATTTTTTATTTCAGGTTAATATTAGGACATATACAATTATTTTGCATTGTTTGCATTTGTTAGGTTAAGTCCAAGTTGCAGTTGAGCCCTTCAGCCCTACATTGTGCCCAATAGGTGAGAGCTTATCATGCTCCTGCCCCCTCTCCCTTGCTTGTATTTAAACGTGTTTTTCTCTCATGTGGGTGTATAGTTGTTCATCTACCTAGTTTCATATTAATATTGAGCACACTGGATGCTTGCTTTTCCATTCTTGTAATACATTACTTAGGAGAATATTCTCCAAATCCCTCCAGATAGATGCAAAAGATATGAAGTTCTCCCTATTTCTTCGTGGCTGAATAGTATTCCACAGCATACATATCTCACTGTTATCCGTTCATGGGATGACGGGCACTTGGATTGTTTCCACATCTTTGCCAATTATGAAAATAATTTAAGTTTCCAGACTATAAATCCGTGTAGTAAGCCAGAATTTTTATCATATATTTTAACCAAACAAAACTACTAAGAAATTGGATGTGAAGGAAGTATAAGATCCATCTGTCATCTATTAAACCAGGCAATAAGGAGATTGAGGGGAAAAGATCCTAGTTTTCTCACTAATTGTTTTGTTTTCAAAAATATAATATTGTTCACAAAAATACATTATTGACATAGGACTTTATTCCTGCTATTTTTAATAAGCAAATTATTAGTATGTCCTCAGTTTTAATTCCTAAAATTGAAAATGTCAATAGATAAAGCTCACATAAGTAATCGTTGCCATCTTCAATAATTTTTAACAGCGAAACAGTGTTCTAAAATCAAAAAGACTAACAACCTGTGAGGTGCATAAAATTAATCCCTGCAGGGCAAACTGAGCCCTGATATTTAGTGTAAGACTTGCTTCCTGCTGGAGAGACCTGGAGACTCCTGAGAATGGCATGTGAGTTGCGTGTGCAGGACACTCCAAGAGGAAATGTATATGTGAGGTGCGACAATAATAATTATAGTCAAGATTCTCTACATTCCTAAGGTTTCTTGATTTGGGAGGCAGAGGTTGTGCTCAAGGTCTGCAGTTTTGCAAAAGCAAAGATGGAGACGTTCTATCTGACCTTCTCCATGTGCCCCCTAATCAGCGCTAATGTCAGGGAAGCAGCTTTGGTCTGCTTCTCCCGTTTTAGGATAATAAATACGGACCCGAGGTTTATTCAGGAGGACTCCTCAGCCCCCCAACACAGACTCTGTGTTGAGCCTCTTCATTCCTTGCACCAAGACCCCCTCATCTGATGGCCCCAAAAGCTTCATGTGGTGACCCCTTCATGACCAGACCAACAGATCAAACCCCGGGTCACAGGTCCGTTGCTGTGTCCCTGGGCTAAGATGAGAAGCCACGGGGAATCTCCCTTTCGCTGCATTCACTTCAGGGGACTTTTTAACCATGGGACAAAAACTTTCAAAAAAGCAGCGTTTGTTCATTAATACTCTCAAACAGCTGTTACAAGCTGCTGATGGCAGGCTAGACGAAAAAGCCTTACTCACCCGCCAACCAAAAATAACGGCTATAACCCAAAAAACAAAAAAATGGCCCGGTGTTGTGGCAGGCGCCTGTAGTCCCAGCTACTTGGGAGGCAGAGGCAGGAGACTCGCTTGAGCCCAGGAATTGGAGGATGCTGTGAGCTGTGATGCCACGACACTCTACCCAGGGTGACAGCTTGAGGCTCTGTCTCAAAAAAAAAAAAAAAGCCTTACTCGCACTTTTGCAAACTATACGGCAACGTTGCCCTTGGTTCCCAGATAAAGGAACCTTGCACTTAGGTCTATGGGAACAGGTTGGCAATGTGCTTAAACTACAGACCACCAAAGGTCAGAAAATTCCTGTTCCCATCCCTACCTCATGGAGCCTTACCAGGGCTGCTCTCATGCCTTTGCACATTTCTGACACAAAGGAGGGAAGTTCAAAAGTAGAAAATACCATGCAAGAAATGTTACGAGTACCCCTACCTCGGCAGGTCGAAATCACCCCACCCCTCCTCCGCGCCTGGAAGAGCCAGAACCCGCTCCTCCCAGTCAAATGGACAAGGCTTCTCCTCCGCCAACGTCCAAAAAATTAGCCTCGTTGGCAGCTTCATCTCCTGACGGGAGCCGTATTGTCCTAACAGCAAATCAAAAAACTGTTCTTCATGATGCCTATCAACACTTTTAAAAACAAAATTTTCAACATGGATTAATAAATGCCTCTGAAAAAAATACAAACTAAACCCCCATTTCCTATTTAAGATAGAAATTAACTTACTCCACTGTTCACTCTCAAAATGTTCAATTCTCCAACTCAGTTAACTTTTAATAGTTTAAAAGGAGACCACAAAGGGACCCCAAGACTGCTCCGGTAAGCGCTATCTATGTAGGTGCCGCTGCAAAGCCTAGCGGTCGCCTGGCAGGTGACAGGGGTGCAAGTCCAAGGCTCCTAGCAGCGCTGCGGGGAGACTTCTCCTCTGTGTCTTGGGGTTCTGCTCTTACACATCTGTTGTCCCTAATCATTGTGATCCACCTGCTTTTTCTGGTTGCGTGCCGAAAATTTTAGTTCTCAGCAGCTCTGACTTCATTGTCGAGAAATTTGGTGTCTCTGTATTATGGGGGCTCAATCCTCAATCCCACATAACAGCCCATTGGGCATATTGTCTGATTGGGCACCACCTATAACTAAAAGGCCTGTAACATGGCCAGGCTGATGTATCTATCATCTTGACTCTACAGAAAAATGACCTTTGAATGGATCCTTGAATTATTATAATGATGTTACATTGTTTAAAATAATAAGTCTGGTTAAAATACTTAGGTTAATTTTTTCTTAGTATAATTTATGAGTCTAAAAGCAATAATTAACAATATATTTATAGATCTAACTTACAGGCTATAAAAAAAGGGTTAACAAACTTAAAATGATAACTAGAACCTAGGTAAATTGCTAAGAGAAATAAACTAGATAATTAAAAAAAAATCAATGGACTGAATAAAAGTATGTTTAAAAGCCAGCAAATATAAAGTCCTTATGTCTGTCTGTATGTCTGTGTGTCTGTATATGTTCTATGCCTATGATATTTCACTATCAAAATAATCAAAAGAGCTCTAATTAATTGGCTTTTAAAAAGAAAGAGAAAAAGGAACAATGCTTATATGAAATATTTTATCAAAAAAACAACCCAAATTCCTTTTCATTAAGGTGACTTTGGTATTCTTTAATAGATAAAATTAATCTTAAACATGTTATTGAAGTTCAGATGTTTAAAAATGATAGAACTACCACTTCTGTAACATTTCTAAATTTTGGTGGATTTGACTGTGAGCTTATGTCTTGAGTGTGAGGCTCTGAATTCTGAGGTCAGATAAGCAAGTGGCTGTGGGGAGGCCTAGGGACAGCAGATACAAGGCAGTCTAGACCACATGGCCCTTTCCCTGCTCCACCTCTGTTTCCTGGCTATTTTGAGAAAAACTGAACACTCCAGTCTTCTTGCTTTCTGTCTTGAACTCTGCACCTGGCAAACGGATTAAGAACGCAGATAGGTGCTGTCCTTTGCAGCCATCTTTAATGCCACATGGCCATGTAAGACTTAGGAAGACAAGGAGAAGACATCAGGAATGGTGCCTGTGCTGTTTCAAAACACTTTTCACTAACTTAAAACCTTAAAGTCATGTTATGTTTCACATAAATGTCTGAGTCATTTATAAAATTTAATGCTTCAGCTATTTAAATTATTGAGAAAACTGCGTCTTTATCAAAAAGAAATTTTTACCTTTTAAATCTTCTAATTAACAATTTGGCCAAGTAACTAATCAACTTTATAATAGACTGTAATCCTGTTTTGTTAAAAAGTCATTTTTAGGCTCGGCACCTGTGGCTCAACAGGCTAAGGCGCCAGCCACATACACCTAAGTTGGCGGGTTCGAATCCAGCCCAGACCTGCCAAACAACAATGACGGCTGCAACCAAAAAAATGGCCCGGCGTTATGGTGAGCGCCTGTAGTCCCAGCTACTTGGGAGGCGGAGGCAAGAGACTCGCTTGAGCCCAGGAGTTGGAGGTTGCTGTGAGCTGTGATGCCACAGCACTCTACCCAGGGTGACAGCTTGAGACTCTATCTCAAAAAAAAAAAAAAAAAAAAGTCGTTTTTAGCAGATAAGAAACATTAAACAAACAAAAAAAATTATAAAAGAAAAATCTTGTTTAATAAATGTTGTCCTGAAACAAGATGACTGGTTATTTAAGAAAAGTAAAAAGCAGGACAGAACAGAAAGTTTAACGTCTGTATAGATTATCTATACAAGTTGAATAAAATGCATAAAAGGAAATTCATGAAGAAACCTACATGTAATCCAGCTGGCTATGATTTATAAAATGTAATTACCTGTTTTCCTTTACTTTAGAAATCACACTACTATAAGAATTTTTTTTTACATTTTCAGTAAGTGGTCTGAAACAATGCCTATATTGTCTGTATTAAAATTTTAACTAACTAGAGAAAACTGAACTTCAAAAAACCTAAAGTTTACAAACATATTGCCTTCAAAATCTTTTGATTTATAATCCCATTTGAACAAATATTTTAAGCATTGAATATTTAACAAACCTTCCAAAAATCCAAACTCTAAATTCAGTCTTTTTTAAAATGCTAAAACCACTGAAAGTCTAAAAGAAATTAGAAAAAAAAATAATAAAAATAAAAAATAAAAATAATTAGGCTTATTCAACATATTAAAACTATAATTAAAACATTGTTAAATATAAAATAGTAATTAATTTTCTATAGATTATAGTTATAGTACATACATTCTAATTAGTTTGTCTTAGTATATGTTATCAGTAATAATTTTTTAATTCATCTCACAAAGTGTTTTTTGTAACTAAGTCCAAACTTTATCCTTCAAAAAAAGTAATAGGAAAGTTAACAGATTCTCTTGAATACCAAACTGCCAAAACCTTTAGCTCTAGATAATAACCAAGTAGATATACTACCTTCTCACATACAAAAAAAATATTGACTATGTCAATACAACAGGCTTCAGCCTCCCATGCTTCTCATCATCAAAATGCTAACCATTAGCATATCAATTCAAATTACCTATTGAACTTGCTAAACAAATAGTATGGGCTTGCCCCAATTGTCAAGCTGTCCAAGGACCTTCCCTTGAAAACAAAACTCAGACCCTTGAGGTTTACACAGTAATGAACTATAACAAAAAACTATTATGCATTATCCATCATTTAAAACACTTAAATTTATCCACATTACTGTTAACACTCATAGTGGGTATATCCACGCTACACCATTAAATGGAGAAAAAAATTGCCATGCCATTTCCCATTTATTGGAATGCTTTGCCCATATGGGAATTCCCAAGAAACTTAAAACAGATAATGGCCCCTATTATCCCAGTATTACTTTTCAAAGCTTCCTTCTTAATTGGAAAATCCAACATATTATAGAAATCCCTTTCAATCCCACAGTACAAGCCATTGTCAAGTGCACTGACCACACACTAAAAAATTATATTCAAAAGCAAAAAGGAAGATATAACCCCTGTAGCATTCACCCCAGAGATATTATCAACAAAGCCCTTATAACTATTAGTCTTTTCAATCAAAATCCTGATAATTTTTCTGCATTTCAACAGCATTTTCAAAATGCCTTCAAACCAACATGGCCAAAACATCAACAAGTATTCATGCGATCCTTAGACTTGACTCAATGGAAAGGACTTTATGCAGTCTTAACTTGGGGGAGAGGGTATGTATGTGTTTCCACACCAACCCATGTGGTTCCCTACAAAAAAGACCAAAAATGAGATGGAAGGACGACTTCAACCCACAGCCGATCCAGGAATCCTTTCAATGGATGGGTCATCAGCAGAATCTGCAAGTATTCTGCCCAAAACACAAGAGGCACCCCTGGTGACATGGGGATCACTTAAGAAATTATGCCAAGATGCTGACTCTCTTATAAAACAGCTTGGTGCTCCTCTACCGATTAGGTCCTTCTTTTTCATTTCATAATATAATTTATTCTTTTACCCTCCCATTCTCTACTGCTTACTTAAGTATTGGCTTTTCTCATTCATGATGTTACCAGTTTAAACATCACCACGATATTCATTATGAAAAGAAAAGTGGATGCTTGGGTTCCAGTTCATCTTGAATAACCCTGGCAAGCAGATTCCACTTTACATATTTCAATTGATGTATTAAATAAATTAAGACCAAAAAGCTTCAAAATCATTCTACTTGATCTGGATACACCTGATATTGAGATTGGAGAAAATATATTGTTATAAAGGGAAATTACAAACGTATTTCACTTATAAATGAGGATGCAATATCATAAACAGTATATTGACAAGTTGAATTAAACATTAATGTTTAAGTAATGTACTTTGGTCAAAATTGAATCCAATTTATGTGAGAGTTAGTCACTCTTTTCTTTTCTTTTTGTGTTTTCTTTCCCTCACGGCCTCCCTTTTCTCTCTCTGTCTGTCTCCCCGTGATGCTGGAG
>CAUYON010174921.1:0-20703 GCA_963573935.1 Arctocebus calabarensis
TCAAAAATGTTTTCATATAGTAAATGAGAAAATATCATGAATGTTATGTCAATCAGGTTGATAAAATATCTCAGATTGCATATGAAGCCCCCACACTGTACCCCATGGTTGAACTAATGTACACAGCTATGATTCAATAAAAAAATAAAAAATAAATAAATAAAAAAGTTTCCACCTAGGCGTGCACAGAAGAGTGCCCATCCGTACCTCTTTCTGTACATGGGCACACAGTCCCCTCCTTCTATGTACCCCACCCCTGCTCCACAGTGACTC
This sequence comes from Arctocebus calabarensis, assembly GCA_963573935.1. Taxonomy (NCBI): domain Eukaryota; kingdom Metazoa; phylum Chordata; class Mammalia; order Primates; family Lorisidae; genus Arctocebus; species Arctocebus calabarensis. Next base: position 274 of record CAUYON010174921.1, read on the forward strand.
AGATTTCTGGAGTTAGATATGACACTGCTCAAAACTCAAAGAAAGAAGAATGAGCAGTGGCACTTTGTCCAAGACGGTCTCTGTCATCTGTACTTGGATTCCTGGTTTTGCTCTCAGCTGTGTCCCTTGGCGCTTCTCTCTACGTCCTTTCCGGCTTAATAGCGTAATACTCCTTCAGAAAAAGAGAAGGCAAGGAGGGAAGGGGAGAGGGGAGGAGAGGGGAGGGGAGGGGAGGGGGAAAGAAAAAGAAAATCTAACCATGTATGGACTTTGCCCTGAACAATGATAAAATACATTTTCTACTTCCTCTTCCAGTTAGAGAGATTTATAGAATATGTATTGTTAGATATTCAAAGTCTTTAAAGAAAAAGTGTAATTCAAATCTTCTTTTGATTTTTTTTGTGTGTGTGTTGTTAAGGATAGTATTTGATCAGAGATTGTTCTTTTATTTAGGAAAGCACGTTAACAATTCTTTTGTTACGAAGGACTATGTGGAACAAATGAACAGGAATTGTAGAATTTTTTCTGGAGAGTATGAAAGAAAGTCAATGGGGCCCCTTGGTCTTGGAAAAGTGTGAAGAGACAGAAAGGCGAGCAGCCTCAGAAACATGGCACCATGTCGGAAGGTTGGTTCCCAGAAGAAGGGACCGGACACAGAAAACAGAACAGGACACGAAATAATGGAGCAATGGCTTGATCCTGCTGATAAATGTGGCTTCAGACAACACAGATGGCAAATAATTGAGTTATAATTCATCCAATAAGTGTTTATTGAGCCCCTGTTATGTGGTAGGCACTGTGCCAAGTATGAAGGATATGAGATCCAATTACACAGACAATATCCTCAAGAAACATACACCTAGGGAAAGAGACAAGCACGCAGACAGGTGATCACCTGGTAGGGAGATGAGCAGAATGGGGATTGTAGCACTGATAACAACTCTCACTTACCAGGGGATTACTCCTGGCTAGGCACTGTGCTGGGTGTCTTTCATACCCTGTAACATTTACCCTTCCCAATAACTCAATGTGGGAAAATTTTTTTCAGTATCTCCTTCTTATGGCCTTAGATAATCTAATTTTTTCCCCCAAGTTCATAATGCTTAATTGGGCTGTATAAACTTGTGATCTTTTTCCAAGGTATGTCATCTTCACAGGGAGCTATGAGAGTCTAGGAGCAGGTGAATCAGTTGATCATGAAGTTTTTAAAGAAAGAGAAAAAATAGTATTTGATTTGATGCTAACATGAGTAATAGCTTCATAAAAGGTGTTGGGGAATGGGAGTAGGGAAAGGATGTATACTCAAGTTGCAAGCAGAGTGGGTGAACTGCGCTGCTTCATAGAGATTTTCACACCACCACATGTTGCGAGTGCTTTAGTGTGGATGGAGACAGAGGTGAAGGTAGGGCTGTGGGGGGACCAGGGAGAGGTGAGCTCAGAGAGGTAAGCAGACTCTGATAATGGCAGGTCTGGTGTGCTCAGCCAAGGAGTTTGAAATCTATCATCAAGGCTGGAAATTCACAGAAGCATCATCAGGAATGTGATGACTAATCAGACCGTATTGGAAGAGGTCACTCGGGAAGCACTAAGAGACATGGGAGGGTTTGGAGAGAGAAAAGTGGGGAAGTCCAGGTAGGAATGTGATGCCCACGTGGGCTCGACCTACTTGGTCATACCCAAGAAATGAGACAGAAGACTGCCTGAGAAAAAGTGAGCAAGTAGACTAGAAGGGCAGTTATGGAAAGTGACTCACAGAGATCCACACAGTTCATAGGTGTCTTCATCCCTTTCCTTTAAAACTCTCAGAACCAGGTCAACAAGCTCTTAGACAATTATAAAGTTGAGTGTCACCTGTAAAAACCACCTTGGGACTTGGCTCTTCCCTCAGCATGTCTCTTCATGGTTCCAGCAGACCCAACCCTGAGACCAGAGGTGGAAAATGAGCCAGCAGCTACTGCGCAGGATCAATTCTTGCTCTTAAAACTTATTCCTATTTCTCACTATCTGTGGACCCCTAAGCAGGATTTTGAACTTCTTTGTCCTTCAGTTTTCTTGTCTATAAAATGGAGTTGGTCACAGTACCTGCTTCATAAGATAAGTGAGCCTTTCATGAAATAATAAATATAAAATGTTGAGAATACAGCCTGGTAAATGGAAAAAAAAAAAGCAATTAGTTTCCAGATAGCCATGAACCTAATTTCTAGGGGTTCTTTTTTTCTTGCCAATTAGGAAAACTGACTGTCTGAGTCTGAAGCCAAGGGAGTTTGGCACAAGAAGACATTTTCCAAAAGTTCTTCAGGCTCTGTGGCTCTCTTGCTAAGATATCTGCCTCCTTCCTGTAGAAAAAGAACAGAAAGCAGTCCCTTGACCCCAGGGGGCATACGCTATCCAGGGTGACTGATGTATCCCAGGCTTCTGGACCAAAGTCACAGAGCCTTCTTTTTCCATGAAGCTGAATGGTCAGGCTATGGACAAGCTTATTCTGATCAAAAAAGGAAGACAAATAGAAGCCTGTCTTCTGAATGTGTCTTAGGTGATGGGATATTGTTATTTAGATTATGAAATTCTCTACGGCCTTCCTTTGGCTAACACACAGATGGATGCATCCTATTTTGTGACCTTCTAATTAATTTGACAGTTTAGAACAGGCGTCCTCAAACTTTTTAAATAGGGGGCCAATTCATTGACCCTCAGACCGTTGGAGGGTCGGACTATAGTTTAAAAAATAAACCTATGAACAAATACCTATGCACACTGCACATATCTTATTTTGAAGTAAAAAACAAAATGGGAACAAATACAATTCACACTGAAGCATGTGGCCTGTGAGCTGTAGTTTGAGGACCCCTGGTTTAGAACAGACTCTCATCCATGATTCAGGGAATCCTGGATAGAATGGGACAATAAAAGGTAAATTTGAACCCCCAAACAGTGATATTATTGAGGACTTATATAGCCAAAGAATCTCTAGGCTCAGGCAAGGAATTCAGAAAGTTGGGGTGGAAGTTGCTCTGTGTGATGAAATTTATCCAGGGATCCTTGGACTCCATTAGGCTTACTGCTTCTTTGCACTAATTAATAATCTTCTCAGGACCTTTAGCTATGGCTAAGGCACCCTAACTCTTAAAGGTCTCAAACCTCCTCCAACCTAACCTTATATCCTCGAGATCTCCAACACCACCATGGGCTATTCTTTCACTAGAGCATTTGACAAGGACAACTTAGCTCTGTAACTACTTCCTAAAGAACTGGATTCTATCAGAAATCAGTGACATTGTCATTGACTAATAGGCAACAAAGTTTGAAGGTGTATCACAGATCTGTGCCTACAAATGGAAGTGGATGTTTACTAGGAACATTCCAGGAAGAGAAAAGAGCAGAAACAAAGATATGGAGACCAGAAAGAGGAAGGTATATTTCAATTAGGGTATAAAGCTTGGCTATTGTAATAGAGACTGAACATCAGAGTGATTCAAATGAGATAACTATGTATCTCGTTCTCTGTCTATAAGCAGGTAGGCAAGCTGGTAGAGTAGGCAGCTCTGCTTTGGGAGGTCAGCAGAGTTTCAGATTCCTTCTTTCTTTGCTTGATATTTCTCAGCAGTCACCAGCTCTAAGGCTATACTCCAGGAAGGGAGAAAAAAAATAGAACACAGGCAATTTCCTATTTAAGTCACATAACATAGAAATTGTTCACATCGCTTCCACTCACATCCCTCTTGCTAAATGTAATCACACCAAGTTTTAACAAAGCCTGGGAAATGCAGTTGCTAAGTGGGCCACCATAGCCATTTAAAACTCAGGGGGTTTTATTATGGAAGTGAAGAAGGGAAGCATGCATTGTGAGGGACAATCATTATGTGCTGCACATTCTATAAACCAGGCAGAAGGAGCAGAATATGCAAAAAGATAGAGGCGCACAACCTAAGAATGGGTACAGAACCTATTAGTGTTGTTCTTAAGTCAGTATTATGTAAACTTCTGACATAATGATGCCTTCATAGCATCTAAGAAGTATTCACTCTGGGGCCAAGGACACCAGGGTTATGTTTAAATACAATTGGCATAACGAGATTGCCTACGCTCTGCTCTCATATTATATTTTATCAAAGCAATTGGTTACTAAAGAAGTCAGATTAGAATAGCTTATGTGAATTACTGTGAAGTAGAAGAAGGCTCCCTTTCAGTCAAAAAGAAACAAGGGATGTATTCTATGACATCGTCACAGTGTTGTTGTTGTTACATAAATTTATCACAATTTATCACATCATCACAATTTATGTTGTTACATAAATAGAAAGCAAGGCCTCTTGTTATAGTACACAAATCTGTGTTTTATTTCCATCATCAGTTGTGTTAAACTGGGCTTGGATAACCATCTTGAGGGTTGTAAGAGTCAAAGCTGTAAAAAGGAGGTGAAGGAGATGTGAATTATACAACGGATGTACTGTGTAATGTAATTTATGTTTGCTTGAAGCAAAAATAGACAAAAATAAAAAAGTATAAATGGAAAATTTTTTAAAAAGCTCTTACACTTATACCACATTAATCAAAGTATATACTCATTTCAGCAGAACCTCCATAGCTGATCACCTCCTTAAGTTGACCTACTTTTCATGGACCAGACATGCACCACATGTATGTATCAGTACAGAAGGCCTAATTCCTTATGTTGACCAGTTTGTTACAGTCCCTTGGGTGCACAACTTACAGAAGTTCTGCTCTATTTAATCCTGGAAAATTCAACTCTTGTCAAAGAGTCACTCCTCAAAGCCAATTATCACTTTGGAAGTCACCATATTTCTCTAGTTTGAAAAGAACATCACTCTGGACTTTCCCTGGTCCCATTTCCATACTAGATGGTATGTCCTTGTAAAAGAACTAAAGCTCAGAAAAAGTGGCTTGGTGCAGAGGGTGATCATGGTGTCTCAATCAGCTGCATTGCTATACTTTGAGTAACAACCCTCTCGTTGGCCATAGATATTTCCTGAACATGATGATGTTTGGGAATAATGTGAATTTTTCTACCTCTCCTCCTTACCCTGTTAGGTGAGGACCAACTGGAAAATTAGCTGGCAGGTGACAATTGGGAAGTTCTAGTGACAGATTTTTATCTTCATACCCAGAAGACCAGTTGCTCCACGGTGACCCTGCTTTGGCAAGCTCTGCTGGCAGCTGGTTAAATGTGTTGCTCTTGGCAAGTACCCACCAGCTGTTCCCACCTGTGGTCATATGCAGGATCTGTCAGTTATGCTTATTAGATCTGTAAATCTGAGGGATAATCTGACCTGTTACAAAGAGCCTCACGCATGGTATATGGGCACCAAATTTAGTGAATCTTCTTTCAGTGCGTAATTATTTTACATACAGCTTTTTATTTGCTTTCTCTCATATCCACACAACCACACAGTGCTGGATCAAGAGACTAATTAATTGGGGAAGTCATTCTGCTGCAGGACAGCGAATACCCATGGCCCACCACTGAAACTGGCCCAAGTTCAAACACATTCATTCAAGAACCCATTACCTTCACTCCCTCACTTCTTAGCTTCCTTCTCTGCATGGCAGTTTAAGCCATATAATTTGACATGTGATAGAGTTACGTAAGGCACAGAGAGCATGAAGTACTCTGAGCAACCATCCTGTTAATTAGCCTCTCATATCACAGCATCATAAAAGTCAGATGTAGAGAAGCCAAAGCATAAGGTCATTTGTGCCCATCCCCCTCCTCTCTGCCTTCTCCCCAAACAGGATTATTTCCTATTGTATTTACTAATTCTTTGTCCACTTAAGCAGGAAATAGATTAAATATGGCGCTTTCCCAGAGGTCTATTCAGTGTTATCACAAAAGGTCCCAAGGTAATTGACACTACCTCCCTGGAACTTGTGTGATGAATCCTCACGTGGTAGCCTTTTTGCTATAAATATAGGACCCGTCCCAGCTGACATGCTTGTATTATTGGACAGACTTTAATCTTAGCATTATACAGGCCCACATTTTTCCTCTGCCAAACACTATTTGCAGTTCTGTCCCAGATGTAACAACCTAATCAAAATAGAATTTCATAGAGCACTACACAGAGGGTTGGTTGCTAGGGGACTGTGCAACAGGTATCTGTATGTTTACTGCCCTATTTTATGAAATTTGATACAATGCAATTGGCAGAGTGCATGTTAGATACTGGGACTCAACTCCTAAGTAATGAATTGTAAATAATAAGGTTTAGTGGCAGCCAGAAACATTTTCACTCACTCAAATGCCGATGTTTTCAACTACAACATCACTGATGTGAAATTAACACAACACATTTCTACCTTTCTACATTGTCTTTCCCAGAGATGCCCAATATCTATTGAATTGCATCCCTGACAAAGAATGCTGCCATGGTTAGAATGGAAAAGCTAAACCTTTCAACGACCAACAGAAACAGGAGATCCTTTTAGAGTTTTATGCAACAGAAATGATCAAAGGATAAGAGTCAATTAGAGATGATAAAAATGCTGAAATTTTGAGCTGAAATAGATTTGGAAGCCATCTGCTTAGAAAACATGCATTTAGAACATGATTTATAATATAAAAGCAATGCTACCTAAAAGTTAAAAAAAAAAAATAGGAACACGTAGATTTCAATCTTTAGCCTGCCCCTGGCAACTGGTATGAAAGAAAGTGCTTTAGTACTCTGATTCTTCTGAGCCTTGTTATCTTCATTTGTCAAATTTGGGTGTACATCTACACGCATCCCTTGTTTTATTGTACTTTGTTTGATAGTACTTCACATGTGCTGTACTTTTTATAAATTAAAAGTATGTGGCAACACTGGTAAGGAAGTCCAGCAGTGCCATTTTTCCAACAGTGTGTATTTCTGTGTCACATTTTGGCAATTCTCACGATATTTCAAACTTTTTCATTGTTACTCTATCATGGTGATCTGTGATCAGCGATCTTTGATGTTACTCCTGTGATTGTTTGGGGGCATCCTGAACCATGCCCATAGAAGATGGGAAGTGACCTGACCAATGTTCTGCCATCTCTCTTCCTCTGCTTAGGCCTCCTATTCCCTAGAACACAATAACATTAAAATCAAGCCGATTAATAACACTACTATGGCCACTAACTATTCAAGTGAAGGAAGAGTCGTAAGTCTCTCACTTTAAATCAAACACTAGAAATGATCGGGCTTACTGAGGAAGGCATAGCAAAAGCTAAGGCCTCTTATGCCAGCTAGCCAAGTTGTGAATATAAAGAAAACGGTCTTGGCAAAAATGAAATGCTATTCCAGTGAGCACGTGAATAACAAGAAAGCAGAACAGCCTTTTACTGACATAGAGAAAGTTTTAGTAGTCTGGACAGAAGATCAAACCAGCCACAACATTCCCTAAGCCAAAGTCCAATCCAGAGTAATGCCCTAATTCTCTTCCATCCTATGGAGGCTGAGACAGGTGAAGAAGCTGCAGAAGCAAAGTTTGGAGCTAGCAGAGCTTATTTCGTGAAGTTTAAAGAAAGAAGCCGACTCCATAACATGGAAGTGTAAGGTGAAGCAGGAGATGCTGATGGAGAGTCTGAGGCAGAGGCAGCTAAGATCTTTGGTGAAAATGGCTTCACTAAACAGTAGATTTTTAGTGTGAAGAAAACAGCTTTCTTTGATCAGAAAAAAATGCCATCTAAGACTTTTATGGCCAGACAGGAGAAGTCAATGCCTAGTTTCAAAGCTTCAAAGGACAACCTTACTCAACCTTAGTAGGCAATAAGGGCTAATGCAGCCGCTGATTCTCAACTGAACCCATTGTTCATCTACCATTCTAAAAATTTGAGGGCCTTCATGATAAATCTTCTCTGTGCCCTAACAATGGAATAATAAAACCTAGATGACAGCTTATCTATTTACAGAATGGTTTACTGACTATTTTTAAGCTTCACTATTGAAACCTTCAACAGTGGTTTTGAGAAAAAATAAAAAAGATTCCTTACAAATTATTACCCCTCATTGACAATGCAACCTCATTGATCACCCAAGCTCTGATGGAGATTCATGAAAAGATTAATATTGTTTTCACACCTACTAACACAACATCCATTCTGAAGCCCATGGATGAAGGAATAAATTTGACTTTTATATAACATGTATTATTATTATTCAAAAAATATATTTCGTAAGGCTACAGCTGTCATGGAGTTATTCCTCTAATGGAACTAGGCAAAGTAAATTAAAAACCTCTGGAAAAGGTTCAGCATTCTAGATGTCAACAACAACATTTTTGACTCATAGGAGGAGGTCAAAATAGCAATAGGAATTTGACAGAAGTTAAATTCCTATTAACAGGAATTTGAAAGAAGTTGATTCCAATCCTTATGACTTACTTTCAAGGGTTTAAGACTTCAGTGGAGGAAGGAAGCCATGTATGTGAGGGGAAGACCAAGTGAACCATGATTGAGCCTAAAGATGTGACTGAATTGCTGCAATCTCATGATAAAACTTGAATGGATGAGGCATTGCTGCTTGTGAATGAGCAAAGTAGTTTCTTGAGATTAAATCCACTCCAGGTGAAAATGCTATAAACATTGTTGAAATGGTAACAAAGGATTTAGAATATTCTATGAATATTCTATGAATTGTTGGTAAAGCAACAATTGGAAGATTAACTCCAATTTTGAAAGCATTCCAGTGTGTGTAAATGCTATCATTTGGTATTGCATGCTACAGTGAAATCTTTTGTGAAAGGAAGAGTCAATTGATGTATCAAACTTCATTGTTGTTGTACTTTAAGAAATTGCCCCAGCTTCAACAACCACAACTCTGATTGGTCAGGATCAACAAAATTGAAACAAGATCCTCCACCAGTGAAAAGATAATGACTTGCTGAAGGCTGAGATGGTCATTAGTGTTTTTTAATAATAAAGTATTTTTTAAATTAAGGCATTTGCACTTTTTAGACATAATGTTATTGCACACGTGATAGGCTACAGAATAAAGATAACTTTTATATCCACTAGTAAACCAAAATTTTGTGTGACATACTTTATTGCAATATTTGCTCTATTGGAATGGTTTGGAGTCAAATCCACAATATCTTTAAGGCAACCCCTATCTTTAAGGTAGCATTTTAAAGAACCGAGTCTGATGTTATAACCATAGAACTTTTGAAATAGTATAAAACTAAATAAATTAAGGTACTATTAACATTCTTCTCAGTCTCAGCCTCTCATCCTACTCTTTTGTTTGATAAACATAGAAATCAAGGCTTGAATATACTGGAAAATTCATTCAACTTACCAGATGCCACACGCTAAGCCGAGGCCAGTAATCCAAGTCTGTCATTGCCCCTGGATGCACGTCCTGTTACATAACACAGAAGAGCCATGATATTCAAATTTGCCCGAAGATAAATACAAGGCAAAAGTGTGATATACTTTTCCAAGAAAAAAATCCAACCTGTGCACACACCCCACTGCCTCTATCATTTTAGCATTTTTATAAAATAATATACATGCAAGCTGGGATCTAACAATTAGTTAATTGAGTCTTTGTAGCAGATGGTCGAAGTTTATAAATTGAATCAATTAATGAATAAATAAAAATAAACTGTTGGTCTCATTAGTGTCCCTAAAAATATATAAATAGCATACATTTATTTTCATCATTCACAGATGGAGATATTGAGGCCCACAGAGATTCTGTTTGCTCCTGGGTAGGTGAGCAACAGACAGGCACTCAATTTAAAAAGAATTTTCAACAGGCTATCATTAATTTATTTTTGCCTGTTTCTTTCTTATCCAGAACAAAACTTAGTAGAGGCTGTTTACTGTCTTTTCTTCCTGTCTCCTTATCTATCATTTCCTAATCTAATTTGGCCTTGGCATTGAACAAGTTGCACAAGTGAGCAGCCTGGATAGCAGTGAGGTCTCTGTCCTTCCCCTTCTGAAAGATCTCACAATTGGAAAGAGAGACTGGGGCCTTGGAACAAGTGCCTGAGAGAAGATGAAAACTTCCATTGTGTAAAGTCTCATGTCTGGCTGGGCGTGGTGGCTCATGCCTGCCTGTGATTCTAGTACTCTTGGAGGCTAAGGCAATCCAACTTGTGGATTGCTTGAGCTCAGGCGTTCAAGAACAGTGTGAGCAAGAGCAAGACCCCACCTCTACTAAAAATAGAAAAAACTAGCTGAGTGTGATGGTGCATGCCTGTAGTCCCAGCTACTTGGGTGACTGAGGCAAGAGGATAGATTGGGCCCAAGAATTTAAGGTTGCTGTGAGATACGATGCCGCAGCACTCTGCCCATAGCAACAAAGGGAGACTCTATGTTAAAAAAAAACAAAACAAAACAAAGAAAGAAAACAAAGTCTCGTTTCTGGAGAGTTTCTGTGCAGAAGAGAGAGGAAGGAGAGAAGGTTGTTTAGTTGCTCATGGCTCAGCGTTTCTAACAATTCTAACACCTGGAAAGGCTTCACTTCTGTCCAACACCAGCCCTAGAAGCACCTCCATGGGTGTGTCTGTCCCGTAAGCCACCACGATGGTGCTGATGTAGAGTCAGAGCCTCTGGAACATTTCGTGAGACAGCTTCATGCTATGCAGCATTACATTGACAGTTAGCACCACATTAAAAACGTCATTTCAGGCAATTAATATTTTATTTATAAACACTTATAAATATTTATTATAAATGATGACTTAAATAGCAGCTCATGAGAAAACAAATCTATTAAGTTTGTATTAAAACATCTTCAGATGCTTAATTATAGAAATATTTAGACAAACCATTAAAAATATATGCCAATTTTTTTGAAAAGTCTAAGATCAACCCAGTTAGACTTTCCCATTTAGCTGAAGGGGCAAATTTGATAGGATGCACAGAAAAATCAAGGAAAAAGTCCACGTCCAGTGCCCTGCTCTAGTAGTTGGGTAGATCCTATCTGTTCCAGAGAAGTCTCCAGGCATTTAAAAATATTTTCTTAAAAATTGTCAAAGAAGATAGGCTCATTCTGGATAAATGTCTCAGGCTTACCTGGAATCAAAATATGTCATGTTTCTAAATGTATTTGATTAAACATCTCAGCTGCTTTAGCAATTTTAATCAGTTCCCAAACATGCGATCGGCAGCCCTATTTTTCACCTGGGAAGAAAAATGGTGATTGCCTGCATTGATCTCTTGTACAGCACATTGCCTTACCCTACTCTGTTCTGAAAATAATTAGAACATTCTATTTTGAAAGTGGTGGTTCACCAAAGTACAGCAGGCTATGTGGATGCTTTCCTCTTGCGTGGATCTGATGTTTAGGGTGAAAAGAAAGTGAATGAGACTAAATCACCTTAACTGGCTGTACCTGATTCTTTTTTTTCTGTCGAGAAGCATTGTCATTTCCATAAATCATATCTTTTCACTTCAGTTACTATAGTATTTGATTAGACTTCACTTAACCTTCTTCTAGTGTTTGCATTGTAGCTATTGCACAAACACTCTAGACAAATTGTGCATATGTGGAGCTTTAAAAGAATGCATTTGAATGGAAAGTTACAATCCTTTCATATATTTCTAAGAATTGTTCTTGAACATCTTGTTGTTGTTGTCTCTCAGTTAGGCTTCATCAATTACTCTTGGCTTTTGGTGCAAGACAACTTTACTCTCCTATGTTCCAGAGTGGTTTGAAACAGCATCATAATCCAGAAGGTCATCTTATAAATTTTAAGACTATCCAACCCCATTAGCTGCTTTTTTGATGATGTGAAATATATTTTTTAAAAATTGGCATTATTATTTTTAGAGGAATGATGTGAAATATATTTTTTAAAAATTGGCATTATTATTTTTAGAGGAATATATTGTGTAACGTAAAAAAGATGGACTGGATATTTTGCATAATCAAATGAAGATAGAGAAGGGCAAGCATTGTGGAATATAGATGAGAATTCTGGAAAGACATGCTGGATAGTAATCTCTGATGGGCACAGCTTTGAAATAAAATCCTAATAACCTAAGGACATCATTTTAAAGACTTTCAGTAAAAAAAAAAATAACAGACATACTAGAACAGCTAGTTGTTTGCCTGGCATCTTTCCCCCCAAAGCCACAGTAAACAATCTCCAGTACAGTTAAAATGTTAACAACACTGCTTTGAAATACATGCCATAAGGTCACATGCCATTGTAGATCATCCCTTGGAAGTGAGCGATAGGATATTATTAAAAGCGCAGCCTCTACATGGCTAATTCCAGTTAACCACTTATAACCTGGTCACAAATGCAAATTTGAACCACATGTTCAGTTTTCTTTCTTTCTTATACAAGCAAAACCACCATCTAATATTATTTAGTCTTATTCCAGTATCAGAACCTACCAGAATCCTCCAAGTAGTGAGACCTGTCAACCTAGTCCAAAAACATCCATGAAAGACATTCCATGAAAATGGTGACGTTTGGTTTGTGTCTCTGATTAGTGGGTCTGCTTTTATATTATTATTAGTAGTATTATTCCAGAAGCAGTGGCTATTTTTGGAATTCAACTTTTTCCTCTCCTTTTAATCCCACCCAGAATGCAGTGCTTGTAAACCATACTGGCATGTCACCTTTCCTCTATTTATTACATCTTATGCTTTAAATATCACCTCTGACAAACAAAAGAAAAGCAAATGTCCCTAAATTTCCTGAAGGGCTGAAACATCAAGCCCGGATTATTATTGTTTATGTCTCAGCTTTAGCAACTCCAGTGTCTCCATGGTCTGCTGTGTGCTGGGCTGGCAATGATGGATGGCCATTACGGCAGCTTATTGGAAATGGCTTGATTTATAACCTGTTCTCCTGCCTCAGTCTAATGGCTTCATTTCTTTCCTCCAGTGCGTGATGCCACAGCCAAGGTCATTGCGCCAATGGCCTTTTGTTGTTAGTCTGCTGGTGACCAGTGTGCCCAGGAGTCAGTCAGCCTGGGGAGGACTTGAAGGGGGGAGGCTAGGAAACAGGAGGAGGCGTGAAACATGGGGGGGGGGGGAGGCTCCAACCTTTACATTTTAATTTTTTTCATCTCAGTTCCTGATAACTGCAGTAGAACAGTAGATTAAATGCTGTCTTCTATTTGCTTCCCGTGCTTGCCAGACAAGGAGCTGCTTTATGATCCTCAGTGGGGAAGTCTATTACTCACCTCTACTTTAAATGACCAACATCAAATATATACAGCTCCCATTAAAGCTGAGATCAATAAAAATGCCATTAAGATAGTAAAAGTTGCTGATATTAGTGAAGCCCCCAAACAAAATATTTGATTTTCTTTCAGGTTGTTAGTGAGATGGAATACGAACATAGAAGTGAAGGGAGAGCTGGCCATGCCCGTGGTCAATAATTTATCTCAGAGATTCATTCAGCCTCTCACCCAATATTTCCCTCCTGTCCATTGATTCCCCATCATTATTTGTCATAAGCTGTCCTAACTCAAGGAGAAAATATGCCTTGCTGGTCCAAGGGGAGTCATACCTGGAGAAATAGAAAGGAATTTCATTAAAAGCGAGAAAGAACTGCTGTGGCTTTGAGAAACTCCAACAGCAAGTTGCCAAGGCTTTTGTTAGAGTCCTAAGGCATGTGTAGGCAGCTCAGCAACATTGGACATGGACAAGGGGAAAGCTGGACTGAGATGGGGCTGACCGTAGTTCAAGGGGAATTAAAGACCTTTTCTGCATGAAATTTGAGCTTTCAGAAATTGTGGTGTGTATGTTTGTGTGTTTCCTGTGTATTTTCACTTTCTCTCAAACGTTTTGAGTTGATTTTCCCAACTAGACTCTTATGAGTACTAGAGAGAAGTCAACAGCTTCAGAGAAATGTTAGTAAAGAGGATACAAGTTTATATCACTGACATTAAGTCAAACTGAAACCCCAATGGGAAAAGCATGACTTTGAAAATAGACTTAATTTTCTAAAGCATAGCTATTTTCTTTCTTTCTTTTTTTTTTTTTTTTTTTTTTGAGACAGAGTATCACTTTTGTCGCCCAGTAAACTGTTGTGGCGTCACAGCTCACAGCAATTTCAAACTCTTGGGCTTAAGTGATTCTCTTGCCTCAGCTTCCCAAGAAGCGGGGACTATAGGCACCCACCACAAAGCCCAGCTATTTTTTATTGCAGTTGTCATTGTTGTTTAGCTGGCCCGGGCCGGCTATAAACCCAACAGCCTCGGTGTATGTGGCTGGGGCTATAACCACTGTGCTACGGGCGCTGAGCCAGCATAGCTATTTTCTTAAGGGCAATTTTTAAAAAATAGACTGTATTTTACTTTAATTGGACAGTTTGTGATGTGGAATTCAATGATAATCTTTGGAAATGGTTTTGAGCAGTGTCTTGAAAGCCTGCTGGCTATACCTCAAAAGGTCAATGATAAAATATTTTGTCTAAGTGAAATCTGGTTGACTAATTCCCACCAATAGATGGTCTCATTTAAATTTTCTCAAATCTTAAGTCAGTGTAATCTGGAACATAAATTTATTGCAGTTTAAAACTGGAAGAGACCTAGAAGAATATTGAGTCCCATTTCTTTAATAATAAGCATGCTATTGTTACTAATATAAATTCATATTATTCTAATGTTTACTCTGCGCCAGGCATGGGACTAAAACTCACGTTGTAAAAAGTGGACAGTATTCTAATTTGTAGAAGTATGAAAGAGTTGGTCTTTCTGCCCGAGGTGCATACAGTGCATAATGGTGGCTTCAAGACTCACAAGCAGCTCTGTCAGATTTCACAGCGAATCCTCAGTGGAATATATAAATCAACCAGATGAGCCTGACTAACTTACCTAAATTGGAGAACACCAAGAAGATTATTTGGAGATGATTTCGAAACTGCTTTCATCAAGCGATTAAAAAATGAGGTGTTTTTTTGTTTGGATTATTCTCAAAAATGAAAACCAAGGAGTCACATTGGCAGTTCTAGACATGTTTCCCTTCATCCTTCACAAAACAGTGAAAAATATAAGTGCCAGTAACTTGAAATGTCAGAACCCACACTCTACCTAGGTGCATAAAGTGCTCTTAAAGATGAAAATTGTGATTTACCTAGACACTCAGCTAACTTCTACATTTGATTTTGTTATATTAGTTAGTAAAGGAGAAGTTATGCATGTGTGATGTCTATTCCTTGAAATATCTAACTATAACCCATGAGGCTGTATCATTTTTTATGGCTTTAGACCTTAAGTTTGAAGGAACATCTCACATCTCCTTTTAAGTTATTGACCAAAACTTATTTCTGAAGTAAAAGTAAACATAAGTTTGTTCGAATTTACAATGTTAGGAAATGGGGCTATTTCAGGAAAGAGAGGAGGACAGGCCCAGGTGACATGAACAGAACTAGTTCCACATTCTAAATAAACTAATGAGTTGTTAATTATTCATTATTCCATTAGTTACAGGGTATTTGCCTAAATTTATCAGTTGACAAACATTAGTGATCTCTCAATTTAGTCAAGTTGCCCATGTGACTCAAGGGAGTAGTTAACAGACAATTATCAAGCAACATTCTGGGCTGGAGGGGCTGATGGCCACATATGGAAATCACACGTCTAAACCTCACTGGATGAGACATTCACTGTCTGGCGTAGGTCTGTGTCCATTATGGTATTGTGCAGGTAGGAAGGCCTACTAGGAGACAAATGTTTTTTGGAAGGATAAAAGGAGGGAGATATAGCACGAAGAAAGGGATGAGAGATAAAAAGCAAAGAAGGAAGAGGGGAAGAAAGGGAGGGAGCAAGGGAGGAAATATAAATAAATTATTCTAGGGTAAAAGTCTAATAAATTTCAGTTTTCTGCTTTGTAATTCACATAGATACATCTACTTTTCAGATGAAAACTCTTTTCCATGATAAAGAAGAACTGATGTTCTTCCAAATTAATGCTACTCTTTACCTTCATGGTTAGCCCAGCATTTGTTCCAGTAAGAGAGGAGGAAAGGCATCCTTATTTCAGACTGTAAGAGAATAGAAAACCCCGGAGCTAGAAGATAATCGAGAGCACCTTCCTTTTACAGGTGAGGAAAATGGGGTTCGGAGATGTTCAGTGGTTGTTGCTCAGCTAGCTGCAGAGCTCATTTGGGGATACTCTCCTCCTAATCCCATGCTCACTCTCTGGAATGAATGAAGCTGCCATGGATGGTCTAGAATGAGCACCTAGATCTCCCTGTGATCTACATGCTCCTGTTTCATTTTCTTAAAGAAGATAATTTTGCTGGATTTTTCGGTCTTTGGGATTTATCAGCCCTTTCTAGAGTTGGATGAGCTCTTTCCTCAAATTAATTCTCTACACTTTAGAACACTTGACAGTTTCTAAATATGCGGTCTCAAAACTTGCCACACATATATACACAGGGAAAAGGGGAACTTGTTGGTAAATGTACTTTTATGTACAAAATATTCATTATAAAATTTCACAGAATATTTCTCTACATGTTAATATGCAAATATAAAAATATATAAAATATCAGTCCTACTCTGAAGTAGGAGTACTGAATCATATGGTAGTTCGATTTTTAATTTTAGGGGAACGATTATACTGTTTTCCATACCAATTGCACCATTTTAGAATCCTGCCAATAGTGCACAAGAGTTATTCCAGTTTCTCCACATCCTCACCAACACTTGTTATTTTGTGCCTCATTTTATACAGTAGCCATCCTAGTGGGTTTGAAGTGATACCTCCTTATGGTTTTAATATCCATATCTCTAATGATCAGCGATGTTGACCACCTTCATTCTTTTGCCCAGATTTCTTTAGGCTATTTGTTTTTGTCTTTGTTATTACTGTAGAGTTTTAAGAGCTTTTAACATATTCTGGATATTGACTCCTTATCAGATGTATGATTTGGAAAGTTTCTCTCCCTTTATACAGTTTGCCTTTTTAGCCTATTGATTGTGTTTTTTGATGGAAAGACATTAAGTTTAAAAACTAGTTATCTCTTTTTACTTTTGTTGTATGTGCTTTTGGTGTCATATTCAAGAAATTCTTGTAATTTCAATGTCATGAAGGTTTATTCTCTTTGTTTCTATCTGGGAATTTTATAGCTTTGAGTTTAATATTTGGATCTGTAATCCATTCTGTTTTATTATTTCACTTGTAATATAAGATAAGAATCTAACTTCACTCATTTGCTTGTGGATATCCAGTTACCAAACATGATTTGTTGGAGGTTGTCCTCTTGTCCATTTTTTATGACCTTTAACATCGCTGTGAATGGTCTTTATTCTCTACCTCACACCCTGGGCCCCTTTCATTCCAGAAAAGCATTTTCTCAGTCCCTCTTCAGCCCATTTTCGAGATTGCATTAGTCCGGATTATCAGATTTCTCTGCAATTACACCTACTATATCAATAAATGTCTTCACTGATACCATGAATTTTCTTTGTATAAGGAATAAATAGGCAGGTGGCCCATTATCAGTGGATTGATGAGAAATTAACAATAAAACTCAAATGTGCAAGACATGCCACGTATCTTTTTCTTTCTTTCTGGCAAATTCAAATTTAGGATTGTGTGGGTTAGGGGACTCTGCTTTTCTTGAACCTTAGATGGTATCATGGTTCTCAGAAAAAGTGCAACCTGTTAGACTCAACATTCCTCCTGTGCAAGTACAAGAGGGCCCTTGAAAGCAAGAGCTGCTATTGATTTTATGCCAAACTTGAACATGGAGCTAGTTATTGGTTGTAAACACGAATGATAGTAGTTGATACTTACAGAGGGCTCACTATGTGCCAGGCATTATTCTAAATATCTTCCATGAATTAACTCATTTAATCCTAACATATACTATAGGATATTTTTAAAGATTAGTACTACTTTATAGATAAGTGAACCAGGGAGCAGAAAATTAAGTAGAACAAAGCCTAGTGGTCCCTCAGTGGTGGGCTGGGATTTGAACCAAGGCTAACTGGTTTTAGAGTCCATGCTGTTAATCACAGCGATTGATTTCCCTGGTTACACTTCATTTCCTCCCAAGAAAGTCTAGAGGTCCTGTGACCTGCAGGTGGCGCTGCTGAGGAATAGGGCAGAGATCCTACTTCTCAGACAAAGGAACTGCTGCTCAACTGGGCTGAGATGGGAATGGATCTTCTCCATCCTTCTTTTCTGATCTTTAGCTCTTTCCTTCTGCATCATAACCCCAAGAAGTTCAAGTTAGTGGAAAACCAAAGACAACAAAAGAATTTTCTCAAAGCAACATCTCTCTGATGGCAGCATTCATCCCCCTCAATCAGCAGAGCAGAAAGGCCTGCTTGGAATGGGGGCAAGGAAGATATGCAGGCCGTGATTTACACTAACAGCCCCATGCATTTTCCACCCAGTTAATCATAAATCCTTCACACCAAGGACCTTTGCTGATATCCCATCAGACTTGGGACTGGCCCCTTATGTTTGTTTATTCATAAAAGACAATATATAATTCCTCTCCACTGGAGACTTCTCCATGAAGAGTTATATGGAATGGGCAGTACTGGAGTTTTCCCACGGTTTTCAAGTCACTAACGGAAGGAGTAGTCCTGGCTGGGTCCGGTTAGAATGGAGAGCCATTCCAGCAGTGGGGCCTGGATGCTGCAGGTGGCCTGGGGACAATGGTTATCTGAGTAAAGTGTTTTACCTGCTGTGCCTGCCACCTGCTTTTTATCAGCTCTTGGGAGGAGTTGGCACTTGCAGACCAAAGGAAAGTCACAGGGAGGCCCCAAACGACATCGTGGAGTCAAGAAATGAATGTCTGGAGTGTTGAGAAATAGGGCTATCAAGGCCAAAGCAAGCTTGCTGTCTGTCTCCCCTGTTTTCTCTCCCCACATCCTTCTCCATTAATCACCCACACATTCATCAGACTGGTTAAAAATACCTCCAGTACATTTAAACCAAACTCTTAACCCTAACGAGTTCACATAACATTTATTATTACATTTATTAAAAAGGCATAAATACCTTTCAAACGAAAGTCATTGGTCTGGGTTTGGTTGACTGAAAAGATTTCAACAACATTGTTTAGCCTGCAATTGATGTTGTCAGTTCATGCACAGGGTAAGCAGAACTTTCAAAGTAAATTCTGGATATGGATCTGTGACCTGGGTGGGTTTTTGTAACTCCCTGCTCACCAGATTCTCAATGACAAGGACATGTCTTACCAGTTGATAGTAAATACAAGCTTGATGAGGTAATGAACACATTTAATTAATGATCCCATAATGAATGAGGTATTGGCAATGATAGGCTTGTGGGAAAATGGGTTTGAAATAACGAGCAAAAACCGTTTACTAAGCTAGGATTATGAGAATTAGATATAGCATATTTTGAGAGCATAAATGCATTACCACTGAAGCAATTACCCAGAAAAATGAAGCTAAACAAAAGTTTCTGTTTTGAGAGGCACAGAACTTAAAAAGCTAGCAATCCATCCAGTATGACTTAAGATCTAGACAAAGAAAGGGTGGGTGTCTGCTGTCATTTTTGGATTCAATATCTTGGATGCACTTTTCCACTTACCTAGAGCTCAACATAGTAAGGGTGGTATTTGATAACACTTGTAAAGCCTAATCTCTGAGCCTTCTTACATGTTGGTTCTCATCAGTGAGAGTCGTATGTTCTTTCCAGGAGAGTCTCATCTCCTAGTCTTTTGTTCTTTATGGTTGGCAATTGAATAAAAGGTGTTATAGAAGAATAATGTGCTTAAGGTCTCCAGGTACTTGGGAAACACCAACACCTTGATCTTTGTAGCACCTGTAACATACAAAGCATTTTAGGCCTTAGGAAGTGAGTCCTCAGCATTAAATGGGATGTCAAACCTAGTTCAGCAACCCTGCTAGACACACAATGACAGCAAAGTCAGCCCCCACTCAAACAGGTGTTAAAAATGTTCTCTGACTGGATGGGCTTGAAACACGTTCTTCTTAGTAAATTATCTCAAGAATGGAAAAGCAAGTATCCAATGTACTCAATCCTAGTACGAAGTTAGTAGATGAACTGATACACACCTACACAAGATACAAGCTCAATTCAATTCAAGCTGAGGAAAGGGAGGAGGAGGGAAGGAGGGACGGGGGAGGAGGGAAGGGGATTGGTGTTCTCCCAGCTAATGGCACAATGTAAAGGTGTATGGCAAACCTCTTGGGTGTAGGACACAGCTACAACAGGGACTTTACCTAACAAATGCAAACATTGTAACTTAATTGTCTGTACCCTCATATTAATCTGACATTTTAGAAAATGTTCTCTGAACAATAAAACAGTAATATAGTCAAGTTTGGGGAGAGAGGAAAGTGGGAGGAGGTAGGATCCCTGCATTTGGCAGAAGAAGGGAGGGCATGAGGTGGGATCTCACCTAATGTGCACATTGTGAGGGTGTATGGCACCCCCACCCCCTGGGTGAGGGGCTCTTCTACAAATGGAACTTTACCCTGAAAGTGAGAACAATATAATGTAAAAATTGTACCCTCATATTAATTTG
>CAUYON010174924.1:0-10206 GCA_963573935.1 Arctocebus calabarensis
CAACAGGTATACGAAAAGGTGCTCAGCATCACTAGTCATCATGGAAATGCAAATTGAAACCACAAGGAGACATGGCCCCATACCTCTTAACAATGACAACTTTCAGAAAAAACAAGAGACATGTGGGGGAGGATGCGGAGAAAGGCAACCCTTGTGCACTGTTGGTGAGAATTTAAATGTCACAGTCACTATGGAAGACAGTATGGAGATTCCCTGAAAAAAATTAAAACTACCATGTAATCCAACAATTCCATTTGGGGGTATTCATCCAAAAGAATTGACATCAGGGGCTCGGTGCCTGTGGCTCAACAGGCTAAGGCGCCAGCCACGTACACCTGAGCTGGCGGATTCGAATCCAGCCTGGGCCCGCCAAACAATGACGGCTGCAACCAATAAATGGCTGGGCGTTGTGGCGGGTGCCTGTAGTCCCAGTTACTCGGGAGGCTGAGGCAAGAGAATCACCTAAGCCCAGGAGTTGGGGGTTGCTGTGAGCTGTGTGATGCCACCGCACTCAACCGAGGGCTACAAAAAAAAAAAAAAAAAAGAAGAAAAGAAAAGAAAATGTGGTGTATATATACACAAAAGAATGTTAGCCAGCTTCAAAAAAGAAGAAATTCTGTCACCTGTGCTGAACACCGGTGAACCTGCAGAACATTATGGTACCTGAAATAAGCCAGACACAGAAAGACGAATAATGTATGACTCTACTTATACTGTGCATGAGATATATAAAACAGGGAAACTCATAGAAGCAGAATGTAAAATAGTGGTTGCCAGTGGCTGCAGGGAGTTGTTCAAGAGACACAAAGTTACACAAGATGAGTATGTTCCAGAGAACTGCTGTGTAACCTAGTGCCTACAGTGAACAGTACTACTTTGCACACTTAAATATTTGTTAAGAGGGTGGATTTCATGTTGGGCGTTCTGACACATGAAAAATAATTAAATTAATAGTGTGACTACCAAGTGATAGCAGTTTTTGGAGGGTGATGGAGCTGTTCTGTATCTGAATGGTTGTAGCTAAAACCTGACAAACATGTTTTAAATTTCACAGAAGACTACACACATGGCCAGCACGGTGGCTCTCACATGTAATCCTAGCACTTTGGGAGGCCAAGGCAGGAGGCTAGGAATTCAAGACCAATCTGGGCAATATGATAAGACCCGGGTTCTCTACAAAAATTCTTTAAAAATTAGCTAGGCATGGTGGCATGCACCTGTAGCCCTGGTTGCTTGGGAGGCTGAGGTGGGAGGATCTCGTGAGTCCAGGAGTTAGAGGCTGGAATGAGCTATGACTGTGCCACCCCACTCCAACCCAGGTGACCTTGTCTCTAAAAATTAAAAAAAAAAACAAAAAAACTAAAGAGTACACATACCAAAGAGAATTTTACTGGATGCAAATTTTAAAAATAAAACAAATAAATTATTTATATCTTGTGAGGCCAGTATGATTTTAAGTCCATGATTTTATGACACGCCTAGATCAACACATAACAAGCTTAAGAACTGGTTGCTCATTACTGATAATATTAGCATTACTTCCTCCCCTCCTCCAGAGAGACTGAAGACTCAAACCAGAATTCAAGAAAGAAAAGCTGGCAGCACCCATAGCTCAGTTGGCAGGGTGCCGGGCCACATACATCTAGGGTGGCAGGTTCAAACCCAGCCTGGGCCTGCTAAGCAACAATGACAACTGCAACCAAAACATAGCCAGGCGTTGTGGCAGTAGGCTGAGGCAAGAGAATCACTTAATCCCAAGAGTTTGAGGTTACTGTGAGCTGTAATGCCAAGGCACTCTACCCGGGGTGACAGCTTGAGACTCTGTCTCAAAAAAAAAAAAAAAAAAAGAAAGAAAGAAAGAAAAGCTAATGTTACAAATGGGCCACCAGTACCCAATGTCTCAGAGGCCTGTGACTCTATTCAAGTTTAATTACAGCCAGGCCTCTCATCTTGAAGCGGGTCTCCACCTTTTGGATAAACAGAACAGTTAGTCCATTCCAAACGGATCTTGCTTCCTGTTCAGCTACGCTGCATGGCAGGTTCCAGGAGGAAGACTGGTGTTCAAGAACACCAGGATCACACAGTCAGATGGGCTGGGTCTCCACAATGCACCAGCTATGTAACTGCGCATTTCTAAGGGTGATTTCCCTGGATGTAAAACTAATAAAATTGCTCACTCAGAGGATAAGAAGATATTTGTAAAGGACCTTACGTGTCCCATGATTCTCAGCAGTACAGGAAACCCCGTAGAGACAAAAATTCATTCAGCCTCTCCCGTGAGTAGAGACTTTTATAAATGAATACAAAGCAGCATCAGAGATTTTTTTCCAGTCTTGTACTTTTCCTGCATACATTACCAATATAATTAAGTTAATATACTTAAAAGTCAAGTTAACAACAGGCAATTAGGCTAATTGCTACTTCCTTAAAGGATCAATTAGGGCTGTGTTTCCCAAACTGTGTTATGAGAAATAGTACTAGGCTCTCCATACACCACAGAGTGTTTTAGACTATATATCTGGCAAAAGTGAGGCCCAACCAAGTGCAGTTCCTTGTGTGTAGTTCTTCTCAGAGCCTTGAGTAAGACTGGAGACGTGGAATCAAGTCAATTGGACAGAGCAGGGCTTTGTCAATTTTTTTTTTTTTTTTTGAGACAGAGTCTCACTATGTCGCCCTGGGTAGAGTGCCGTGGCATCACAGCTCACAGGAACCTCAATGTCTTGGACGTAAGCAATTCTCTTGTCTCAGCTCCCAAGTAGCTGGGACTACAGGCACCCACAACGACCAGCTATTTTTTGGTTGCTGTTGCTATTGTTGCTTAGCAAGTCGGGCTGGATTTGAACTCCCCAGCTCCCGTGTATGTGGCTGGCCCCTAGCCGCTGAGCCGGCTTTTTAAATTTTTAACATACATACAAGCCATCTGGGGATGTTGTTAATATACACATTGAGATTCGAGTGGGCACTGAGATTTTCCATTTCCAAGCTCCTAGGTGGTGCTGAAGCTGTTATCTGAGATTATACTTCGAAGAGCAAGGATTTTAGTAGAAAGTTAAGACCCTTTTACTGATGAGGTAACAGGCGTGCTGAAGGTCACTCAGGAGTGACAGGTGGGACCAGAACTCTGCTTCCCAGACTTCCCCTGCAGGGTTCCATTTTATCCTCCCAACTCGATCCTGCCACCCTCTCCCCTTCCATGGCAATCTCAGCCCTGTTAGCTACTTGTTCTCCCGATTTAGAGCAATCCTTCTCAGCCTTCATCATGCCTTACAATCACGTGAGAGATTTAAAAACAAAATTCCTATCTGGAACTCACCCTCAGCTCCTGATTATTGACTCTGGGCTGCAGACTGAGTTGGGAGAACTTGTACAACTGAGTCCTCAAGTGATTCCAGGGTATGGTCAGAGTTGAGGCGCTGGATAAACTTCACCCCATATGCTCTCCTTTATACCCTGCCCGCCTCTCCCATGTCTGGGGAAAACTGGCTAGGAGAGCAACTCCAAAACAAAACACGAAAGGATTACCAGATGGGGAGTGGAACTTAATGTGAGGCCACCGCTGGCTGAACTCCTGTCTCATGCTACCATGGTATTACAGTCAGGAATCCCAACTGCCTGGGGATGAGTGATTTTCCCTCTCATTCCACCTCCAGAAGAGCAGGTAAACATGCTCTAAAATTGAACGGCCCCAGTGGTCAGCCTGGTAAAACCTGGACCCTGGAGGGTGAGATGCCATGAGCTGATATGGGAGTTTTTTGTTTTTTGTTTTTTTGAGACAGAGCCTCAAGCTGTCACCCTAGATAGAGTACTGTGACATCACAGCTCACAGCAACGTCCAATTCCTGCCTCCCAAGTAGCTAGGACTACAGGCGCCCGCCACAACGCCCGGCCATTTTTTGGTTGCAGCCGTCCATTGTTGTTTGGTGGGCCCGGGCTGGATTCGAACCCACCAGTTCAGGTGCACGTGGCTGGCGCCTTAGCCCGCTGAGCCACAGGCGCCGAGCCTAATATGGGAGTCTTTAAAGACAATTTCAGAATCAGGTGTCAGACTATATGAAACTAGGAAAAAAAAGAAGGTTAATGATTTTAAGCTTCTTAATGAGCATTGCTGGGTGAGGATTAGTGATGAGAAATCCAATTAGAAGAGGTTTCGGCTCTCTCTGAATTTAGTGAATGAAGAAAAGAAAAAGCATTAGTGGGGAGCCCACAGGACACGGCAGAGCTCCAGTGCTAAATGGCAGCGTTCCAATCGCAGCTCCTTCTGCTGACCATGTCCCTTAACTCTGCTGCACCTCAGTGGGCTCACCTGAAGGAGTAACAACAGAACTGCCCTGGTTGGGGAATTAAATGAGCAGGTGCATGTAAGGTCCTTACAAAGGTGCCTGGCACTAGTAAATGTTCAATATACACGAAATACTGCCTTAAATACCTAATTCCCCCCCCCCATCTAATTTTTATTTTCTTTTCACCCTGATTTTTAGGTCTGTTTTTTTTTGTTTTTGTTTTTTTGATTTTTAGGTCTGTTTTTTAAAAAAGTTATAGTAAAATGTGTGCTCTTATCAGCTTCCTGGCATTCTTTCTGAA
Organism: Arctocebus calabarensis; assembly: GCA_963573935.1. NCBI lineage: Eukaryota > Metazoa > Chordata > Mammalia > Primates > Lorisidae > Arctocebus > Arctocebus calabarensis. The sequence goes on from CAUYON010174924.1 coordinate 4,582, forward strand.
ATGAGGCAGGATAGAAATGCAGGCATTCCAGTTAGCTACTCTCTTTTGAATGTTAATTAACGTGGTTGGAGCTTAGGTTGGTGTAGCTTCAGAGGCCCCATCAGGCAGACCCTCATGGTGCACTAAGGAATTCAGATTGGATCTTCAGAGCAGTAAGACATACTGTTTAAGGCTAAACAGGACATGAGAAAAATCAGGTCAACTTTGGAAAGCTCATACATGGGTCCTGAAGAGCACTGGGGTCTTCCGGAGGGATAGAGACCACTCAGAACGTCACAGTGAGGGGCAAATGGATCAACTCAGGCACTGCACGGGGCCAGGGCCAGAGATGCAGTCTCTGCAGTCATATAGACCAGCAGGCTAGAGATTGGGCTGGGGGGGGGAGGGGGTCCCTGCTTGGCTGAATGCTCTGCTGTTGTGGTCCTGAAAACCTTAACACTTTTCCAAAAAGAAACTCCATGTTTTCATTTTGCACTGGGCCCACAAATTATGTACCTGGCCCTACACTGTAGGAACATCTCATTTGCCCTTACATCTACCCCCCCCCCCCCCGGTAAGGCAGTAAAGGTTAACATTCCCCTCCTTAAAATGAAGAAACTAAGGCTCCGAAAGGGTAAGCCAACTATGTCAGGGCACAGCTGGTCAGTGGCCGGACAGTGGCCCACCCTAGGTCTCAGGGCTACCACATTGGAGCCAGCCACCTACATCTGCTGAAAGCAGCACTCAGGCTACCCCAACCCGGATGCAGGGACTGCCGGATGCTGTTATCTCCCCTCCTCTGGCTGGGGCTACCACAACCTGCTGAGCAGGAGATCTGCAGGTGCTACTGGCCACAGGCCAGCAGGAACTGGGAACACCACACACGGATCTGGGTCACAAGGCCAGTTGCACAACTGCAACATCCAGCTATTAGTGAAACAATTTAAAAAGAGCAAAGCAAACAAAGTAATCCTTAATGCTCAGGATCCCTCCTCTGCATTCAGCCTCCTTCCTCAACCCCAAAAACAATTTAGAAAGGGCAAATTCAAGGACAGAGACAGGAGAATTTTCCACCAATTGCTGAAAATCTGCCCACAAAAGCTGGCTTATCAAATTGCACATCAAATCACACGTGTCTTTGGCTTCCTTGACAGACTTCAAGAGGCATTTCCAAGGGACCAGTCTGACTCAAATACCACTCCAGGTGCTGGTGATACAATCTTTTTTTTTTTTTTTTTTTTTTTGTAGTTTTTGGCCGGGGCTGCGTTTGAACCCACCACCTCCTGCACATAGGGCAGGCACCCTACTCCTTTGAGCCACAGGCACCCAGATGATACAATCTTGAATAAACCAGATAAAAGTTCTTGCCCTCAGGTGCTCACATACTTATGGGAGGGAGAGAGAATAGCATAACAATTAACTGAATGATACAGTGTGTTAGGAGGTGATAGGTGTAAATACCTAAATACAATGACACAAAAGGGACTCATTCTGTATCTAGTTACTTTACACATACTGTCTCGTCATTCCCATTTAACAGACAGGAAAACATATCAGAGCTAAGTAAGTTGTGACAGCTTCTACAGACAGTGAGAAAACAGGAGTATGGGCAGGAAAGGGCACCCCCGTCTTTGTTTTAAGAAGAGCAACTGAAGCTTGAAGCCTGGTTTTCTCCCAGGATTGGGGGTGGGGGCATCTAATAATGGTATTCCCCTCTCCACTATTCACAATTCTTAAAAGACCTGACACTGACAGAATGATGGGATCCTCTGAGCTTTCCTTTTTCTCCCGGAGCTAAAGCTTTGGCACTAACTGCCCCTAGTTCCAAATCTCAGTTTCACCAGCCACTGTATGGCCAGAGCAAAAAGCTTCCACTCAGTAGAGTCTCCTTCTTTGATTGAAAATGAAGATTAACTCCGTCCCAGTCTCAGGTGACAAGGGAATGAAAGTCTGCACAGTGGTGAATGCTCCCTGCATTCCTGTTCATGCATGCAGGGAGCATTCCTGGGACCCCATGGAGCCCTCCCCTTTCTCTTAGTACTGTGAGGGCTGGGCCATGTGCTGCCCTCTCCCCACCTCAGGGCTCAGCATGGAGGGGACACGGGTTAGGGCTTGATGAAAGCACACGGAAGAGGAGGAATGGGTGAACGAAGCCCTGACGCTTTGTAATTCACATATCTTAAAGAGTGCAGATTTGTGGAGCATAAACAGCTCATCCTCCAAGATGCAAATGTGAAGCGTTGAATCCATTATGGCCATTCTGTGGTGAGCCCAAGCCCTCCAGAGAACACCTATTTAAGCTGGGGCCCAGATGGCACCTGGGCAGGCAGGGCCTGAAGCCTGTCCTTGGAGCTGCAGACTGGCAGCCCCATGTTTTCCACTTTAAATATTAATGCCTAATAAGCATACAGAGCTTTTGGCAGACAGGCCCCTCCAAGGGCCAGAGCTGGCCTCACCTATTTTCCTTACTTCACCCCACGTGCCCCCGCCCCAAACTTCTAACTTAAGGAACACAAGGTCAGGAGCCATGTGTGACCTGGGACCTAGGCCCACCCTTTTCATCTAGAGCCCATGAGGGCCAGAGCAAGGCCCTCAGCTCTGGACTCTCAAGTTCCAGCTCTGTAAGAAAGACAGGTGAGGTGCAGAGAGGAAGGATTAAAGGAAGAAAAGCAGTGATGTCCCCAGCAAGCTGAACATTACCAGAACCTACTGAATCAAATGGGGACAGGGGATGGGGACAGGAATCTTTATGGTCAGCCTGGGTAAAGGGAGTCTTTGTGGAACCAGGAGTGGATGAGCCAACTACGGCTCTCACAGCCCTGACAGAGCCCTGACGTTAATTGTAGGTATTAGGACTGTCCCTGAATTCCATCAAGGTCTTTCCATGTTTAGTATTGCCCTGGGTTCCATTTGTCTTAGAGACACTAATTCCAGCCTCAGGGCTGCCTGGAAGAGGCATCCCATGCTAGAAGGCATCAGTGCTCAGAACAGGTTGGAAAATCACCTCAGACAGTAGAGGTCCAAGGCCGATATCTTCTCTGGGTCTAAATCCCAACGTACTCCCATGCCATGGCAAAGGAATCATGGCAAGCTAGTAACCTCTCTCTGGGTAGACTGTCACTTTACTCTGGTTTCATCTCCACCTGTAAGAGGAGGCAAGAAGTCCCTCCTGTGACATAGGCATCAGAATCCCTAATTGATGGATTTGGAAAACACCTCAGCATCCACGGATGCCCTACTTATGATCTCTAAATCCTGCCAGACTCTGTTAAGGGGTCTCATGCACTGAGCCCTCACAGGTGGAGACCTTATTTTTAGTCACGATTTGCAGGTGGTGAAACCGAAATACTAAAAGGACTCAACGTTTGCTGAGATCATCCAGCTGGGCCGGGAAGGGGAGGTCTGGACCTAGAGCGAGCCTTGGCCCTAACTGCTAGCGTATACTGAGCAGCTGAGTAGAGAGGGCAGAGCTAGCCCCCCTTCAGCTGCTCCCCACACTAAAGCCTGCTGTTTTCCCAGCTACACACCAAGTGTGGCTGCCTCAGGCCAGGTTATCCTATGGGGCCTCATACATCAAGGTCATGTGGAGACCCCCTTCCCTGGTATGCTTCCACAATGTCTAGCCTAGCACAAGGTGGGCATGAGGTAGCTGAACCCCACAATGGGCCCATTGTGGTAACTGCCAAGAAAGCCAAGGCCTGACCCTGATGGCCCCAGTGCAGAGCCCTGCCCAGGGCTCCTGGCCTCCTCCCTTTCCCATATGCCCCCACATCCAGAACACAGGGCGGGGGCTGGCTGGGGACAGGCCTCTGATCACCCTGCCTGGGGGAACCTCAAACTATGCCAACCACCCAGCCAGGGGCCATCTCAAACTACGTCAACCCTCCAGGTATTGCCAGGCAGGATGGGACTGGAGATCCCTGCAGGCTCACTCCAGGTGCTCTGGCCCCACCTGTCAGCCTGGGTGGGGTCCACTAAACGAGGCTCAGAGTGGGGAGGAAGGGGATGCTGGGTTGTAAGGGTTATTCCCAAATAGGGGTGAGGAAATTTGTTTTGCAGCTTGCAGGGTGGAGAATGCAAGGTGTCCGGGTAGGATGGGGAGGGGACTGGGCGAAAGGAAGGTGGGTGGGTTTGCATCCGGCTGCACCCGGGTTCTGCCTGGTTTCGCGTGTGTCGAGGGGCCCACCTGGGGTCCCTGAGGGCCAGCAGAGGCATGCACAGGACCGGGTCCACCTTTGCATGCCGGGTTGGAAGGGTGCGCGGCGTGCCGGGTCGCCCCTCTGCCCGCGAAGGGGGCTCCCGAGGGGCAAGGGTCACCACACTCACCTCCTGAAGTCAAAGGGCATCGTGCCGCCGCCGCCGGGTGTGGGAGCGCTGCAGGCCAGGCGGGCTGCGGCGCCGCGTGGGTCCGAGCCCGCTGCCAACGCCTCCTCCGGCCGCCCCGCCCCCGCCGGCCGTCCCCGGCCCTCGCCACTCGCCACTCGCAGCCCGCCGCCGGGAAGTGACGCTCCGCGCAGCCCATTGGGCGCCGCCCGCCGGCCGCCCCTTCCGCCGCCCGGGTAGAGGGGCCCGAGGGCCGGCAGGGGAGGGGCGGGCCTGGGGGCGCGGGGTCCGCTCAGGGATTCACACCCTGGTGCCTAGGCGCCTCAGTTTCCTGCTGCGTTTCTCCGTGTGACCTTAGTTAGGCAAATGCCCTGCCTCCCAGAGCCCCCGTTTTTGCATTTGTAAAACAGTTCCGCCGAGCTGCGAGGATAAATGGGCTGGTGCGGATTTTGGCCGCGCACAGCGCCTAGCTCCGGGCGAGCGCGTGACGCCGCGGGGGACCGGAGGACGAGGCCGGGCAGGACCCCGCCGCGCCCGCTGTGCCTCTGGAAAAGTCGCGGGGCTTCTCTGGGCAGCCCCTCCTTTGCGCATCTGCATAAAGAGGAGGGTACGCTTACTCGAGGGGGTTTTCCTGGGGTCAAACGAGAAAACTGGGAGACTGACTTACAGTAGTTGGCAGCGGGGCTGTGCACGCTTTCGTCTCCACTCATGGGTCACTGCAGGCCCGTTCGGGGCAGGCAAGTTTGTCTCGAAGAAGACTGGGCCCGCCTGTGACTCAACTTAAGGCGAACCATGCCGAGTGTCCCCCTCATTTCCTTCTCAAAAACACAAATACTGAGCAGCTTTCTCTCGGTCTGCTCGGTTAGTGGAGTTGATGGTTGAGGTCGTGTAGAGCGGTGTGGGGGAAAGCCACTCTGAACGTTCCTATAGGGTTTTGTCACTGCCCCTTTCTAGGTTGTGGTGACACAGGATTTGAAAAAAACCAGGGCTAGACATTGGGGGCCATGTTCAAAAAACAGGGCCAGCGGGCAGTTTCCTCATCCACAAATGGAGGGAAAACACAGTACTGTTCCTCTGGGGCCCCCTGGAAAGGGACCTCACTGGCAGGAGGTGGACCAGACCCTTTCCCTGCGGCCTAGCCAATTGCCTTTTCCCCTGACCTCCCACTTTCTCCTTCCTTACCTCCCTCCCTCCTTCCCTCCCTCCCTCCCTTCCTTCCTCCCTCCCTCCCTTCCTTCCTTCCTTCCCTCCCTCCCTCCCTCCTTCCCTTCCTTCCTTCCTTCCTTTCTTCCTTCCCTCCCTCCCTCCTTCCCTCCCTCCCTT
>CAUYON010174927.1:0-43547 GCA_963573935.1 Arctocebus calabarensis
ATATTTCCTGTAAAACTGGTCTTGTTGTGACAAATTTCCTCAATGTTTGCATATCAATAAAAGATTTGATTTCTCCATCAATTTTAAAGCTTAGCTTGGTGGGGTATAGAATTCTGGGCTGGAAATTGTTCTGTTTAAGTATGTTAAAGATAGATGGCCATTGTCTTCTGGCTTGAAAAAGAAGTCTGTGGTCACCCTGATAGGTTTGCCCCTGCAGGTCAGTTGGCACTTACTCCTGGCAGCTTGCAAGATCTTTTCTCTTATCTTGACTTTAGATAAATTCATCACAATGTACCTTGGAGAAGTTCTATTTGAGTTGAGGTGACTAGGGGACCGATATCCCTGTGAAAGGAGTATAGGGGACCAATATCCCTGTGAAAGGAGTATGTCAGAATCTTTGGTGATATTTGGGAAATTTTCATTTACCATATTCTCTAGAATGGCTTCCATTCCTCTGGGGCATTCTTCTTCCCCTTCGGGGATACCTATAACTCATATGTTTGAATGCTTTATAAAGTCCCACAATTCTGTCAGTGAACATTCTGCTTTCTCTCTCTTCTTTTTGGCTTCTTTAATTATCTGAGTTATCTCGAGAGCCTTATCTTCTACCTCTGAGATTCTTTCTCCTGTATGATCTAATCTGTTGTTGATACTTTCTATTGCATCCTTAATTTCCCTAATTGACTGCTTCTGTTCCTTCAGCTCTGCTATATCCTTTTTATATTCTTCATATCATTCATCTCTTATTTGATTCTGTTTTTGAATTTCCTTTTGGTTATTATCCACTTTGTCAGCAATTTCTTTCATTTCTTTTTGATTGTTTTCCACTTTCTCAGCAATTTCCTTTATTGTTTTCATTATCTTATTTTAAATCCCCCTTCTGTCATTTCTAACATTTCTTTATAGGAGGAATCTTCTGCCGTAGCTATCTCATGATCCCTAGAAGGGGTTACTCTAGCCTTGGATTTCATGTTGCCAGGATTTTTCTGCTGATTCTTCCTCATGAGTGCTTTCTTGTATCTGGTTCCTTACCCTAATTTTCTTTTCACTTCTTCTTGCTCTTTAAGTTACTGTAGCACTGGCCTAAAGTTTTAATGGGTCCTTTTGGTGAGTAATCAGAAGGATAAAAAGATTGAAGAGCAAGAAGGGAAAAAAGATTTAAAGAATAGAAAAAAAAGAGAGAGAAAGAAGAGGAGGTAGGTAAAACGAAATATTGACAAAAAGAAGAGAGGCACTGAAAGAGAGAAATGGGAGGAATATAGGTGTGTAGTAGGTACTAGAGAACCAACCTTAAAGACCCCCAACCTTTGGGGGTGCTGGGTTGGATGATTCCCTTGAGGTCAACAGCTCTTTGCCAGCCAGCTCAGACACAAAGCCCCACCTCCACCAGGTAGAGAGGAAAGACAAAAATACTGTAAATAGAACTGAAACAAACAAAATTAGGGGGGAAAATAATAGGGACAAAATTAGGGAGGAAAAATAATAGGGACAAAAACACTAGCAAAAATGAAATTCTAATTGTTGAAGAAGGCAAAAATGGAAGATTGTATTTAAACTAGAATGGTGAAAAAAAGAAAAGAAAAGAAAAGAAATGTCAAGGAAAAATGTTGAAATTAAAAAACAAAAAACAAAAACAAAAACTCCACAACCAAGAAACCAAACAGTATATATATCTTGCTAAGTATTGACAGGGCAACAGGTGATCTTCTGAGGTATGAGATGTTAATCACAATGTTGTACGAGATGGGGACTGGAGGCCTCTGCTGATTACTCAGATCCTGAAGGCTTGGGAGGCCAAATAATGCCTCAGCACACTCAAAAGACACTCCAAGCCATAAACCTTGGCCAAGCAGAAGCTTTCCAGGGAAAGCACTTATCCCTGGGATCTCTCTTGGCGTAGCTGCCTGCTTATCCAGTGCGCCAAGTCCAGTCTCCCCCTATGCTCCCTAGAGCTACGCTGTCAATCTGCCAAACATTTGGATCTCCGCACTTGCCCAGCGTCTCAATCCCTGCCTTTGTGCAGCTCAGTCACTAGATTACTTGCCCAAGGTCTCCCAGCCAATCCTGGCGCTGCAAAACACAGGAGCAGCCAACAGCTGAACGACATTAGCTCCCTTCTGGCTCAGGGGCTCAGTCTGGAGCCCCAGACAACACCAAAAGTCATCGCACACTGGCCCAAGATCTCCCAAGGCAGTTAAATCGAGTGTCCAAAGTCCAAAAAACCCAAAACAGTCCCCCCACCCTAGGTAAGGCTTTTCCTGCTTGCAATCTCGCTGTTGTTGTGGTTACAGCTATAGTCAGCCTCCGACCCCAAAAATGCACCTACTACTTGCCAGTTTTCCACCACTTCTGTCTTCCTTGTGGGGTCAGAAGTCTCTCATTGACCTCCTGTATCACTAAAGGGAAGCCTCTGGGCAAAACCCACCAGCCATAGATGCCTAGGGTCCTCTCTTCCCACTCTCACTGTGCCCGGCTGCACAGAAGCTGCTACTCAGCTGCCAGGAAACTTATTATTTTAAGGTATAGCTTCACTTCTCTCTAGCTCTGTTACCTTGAGCAAGGCTCATTTTCTCACCAATAAAATGAGGAGGTTGGATTGATTATCTTTTAACTCTCATTCTACTTGGAAATTTGCTTTACTTTTATCCTCACAGTAATAAGGGAAGCAGGACCAGTAAGATGATGCTGAGAGAGGTTAAGAGAGCTGTGCTAAGTCACACAACCAGTTAAGGCCAGACCCGGGATTAGGTCACTGTCTGCACACCAAGCCTCAAACTCTCCCACTGCAGCATGCTGCTCAGCAGGCTGGCCTGGGGTGGTAGTGTGGACAAGACACACCCTCATCATCTGCAGAAATCTGTGAATTTCTGCTTCAACAAGGGAGGGGAAAACATACAGACAGGCTTAGGTGTATGACTCTAAGACACTTGATCTTTTATTTTTACATCTACTCTAGCTTCCCAGAGTATAGCTTAAGAAGAAAAATAATTCTTGGAGAAATTAGATTTATTTTACAACTGATTTCATCTCACTATCTTTTATGAATGTTTAATAAATGGGTGCTTAATACTATGACCACTAGCATTTCTTCCCTTTAGAATACATTTTAAGAAAATGTCAGTTTATTAAGAAATTGGAGACTTGGCTAGGCGTGGTGGCTCATGCCTGTAGTCCCAGCCCTGTGGGAGGCCGAGGCGGGTGGATTTCCTGTGCTCTGAAAGTTCGAGACCAACATAAGCCTCAGTGAGCCAGAGTAAAAGACCCCGTCTCTACTATTCAGGAAAGAAAACTGCCAGGTGCTGCGGCACGCACCTGTAATCCCAGCTACTTGGGAGGCAACTTGCCAAGAGAATCGCTAAAGGAAGGACAAAACAAAAAAGAAATTGGAGACTTGTTACAGGAGTTTGAAGCAAAGCTGGGATTTCTTGCTCGCTTCCTATTTTAACCCACCAGCTCTGGTGTTTGGGCTTGGGAAGGTGTGCAGCAAAACAGGAAGGGTGTGGACTGTAGAATTAATGCCCCCTGAATTGCAGAACTAGCTCTGTTATTTAACAACTTTGGATATTAAGGAATTGCTTTCAATGCCTTCACCTTATTTTTATGTTCTAATCTCTACGATGCAAGGATATAACATAAAAATAATTGTTTTTCCAATATTTAATAAGGAAAAATTTCATACATGCAGAAAAATCGAGACAACTATATACTAAAACCCCATTTTTCTCTCCACCTAAAATCTATAATTAACATTTGGTTAGACGCGTATTTGTTTTTCATCGGAAACCTATGCATCTTCCCATCCCTCTATCCTTTCATCAATCTATTTTGCTTTTTGATCCACTTCAAAGTTAGTTGCAAATGTCGGTATACTTTACCCCTAAATTTTAAAATTCTTTATAGTATTTTATAAGAAAAATTTACAAAGAGTAAAATACACAAAGTGTACACAATTCTATAAACTTTGGCCAATATGTACACCTGTGTAACACAAACGTTCATCAAGGTACAGAGTATAACTATCACCCCCTTAATTTTTCTCATGCTCCTTCTTGGAACTAGAGATTTAATGCCCCAATGTCTCCTGTTTTGATATATTTCCATCATAAATTAGTTTTATCTGTTTAAGAATTTCATATAAATGGAACCATGTAGTAGGGTATTCTTGTGTGTAAGGACTTTCATGCAGCACAGAAGCTGTGGCAGTTCATCCAAGTTGTTGTCGGAGTTGTTTTTCACAGCCTATTCCATTTATGAATCCCACAGTTTACCTACTCTCATCTCAATGAGCACCTGGGCTGTTTTCACGTTTCACTACTCTAAATGAGCTATGATTATTGTTATACAAATCTTTTTATACATAGATGCTTCTATTTCTCTTTGAAAAACACCCAGAAGAGAAAATGTAGGCCTCAAGGTAGGTGTATAGTTTAGTTTTATAAGAAACTTCAGAGGTTTATTCACTGTGAGTGTACAATTACATATGCTCATCAAAAATTTAAGAGTTCCAGTTGCTCCTCGTCCTCACAAACATTTAATGTTAGTCTTTTAACATTTAGTCTCTGATTGGCTATCTCTAACTATGGTTTAATTTGTACTTCCCTAATGATTAATGGTGTTGAGCAATTTTTGGTGTATCTTCCTTTGTAAAGTATCTGACAGAGCCTTTGGCCTCCTTTTTTATTGATTTATCTTTTTATGATTGAGTTGTAAAAGTTTTTTGTGTATTCTAGATATCAACCCTCTGTGAGATTTCTTAATAATATCTTTGGTTCGGGTCAAGTTCACCTTCAAGTCTAATTTATAAATATTTATGGTTTTTGCTTTCCATGCCCCTAAGAAACCTATGCCTACCACCCACCTTGCAAAGGTATTCTCCTGGAAAGTTTATAATTTTAGCTTTTATTTTTAGATCTGTTAACCATCTCAAATTACCTTTCTTTTTTTTTTTTTACAATTTCTTTGCTTATTTTTGAATTGGATTTTTGTTGTTGCTTTTGAATAGTAAAAATTGTTTTTATATTTTAGATTATAATCCCTTATCAATATATGATTTGCAAATATTTGTTTGTTTGTTTGTAGAGACAGAGTCTCACTTTATTGCTCTCAGTGGAGTGCCGTGGCGTCACACAGCTCACAGCAACCTCCAACTCCTGGGCTTAGGCAATTCTCTTGCCTCAGCCTCCTGAGTAGCTGGGATGACAGGCGCCCACCACAATGCTCAACTATTTTTCTGTTTTTGCAGTTTGGCCGAGGCCAGGTTTGAACCTGCCACCTTCAGTATATAGGGCCGGCACCCTACTTGATGAGCCACAGGAGCCGCCCCAAATATTTTTTCTCACTCTGTGAGTTGTCTTGTTCATTCTGTTCCTACCGTCCTTTGACACACACAAGCTTTTCATTTTGAAGTTCAGTCTATCTTTTTTTTCTTTTGTTGACTGTGCTTTCAACGTCATATCCAAGATATTATTGCCATATCCAATGTCATGAAATTTCCCCCTATATTTTCTTTCCAAAGTTTCATAGTTTTAGCTCTTACGTTTAAGTCTTTTTTATTTTTTATTTTTATTAAATCATAAACACAGAGATCATGTATACATTAATGCATTATGGGGTATAATGTGCTGATTTCATATAGAATTACGAATGCTTACATCACACTGGTTAATATATACCTCATCTCGTTTACTTAGTTATTAAGATATTTACACTCCATACTAATAGATCCAACATGTACCCTTGCATTATGCACCGTAAGTGAGATTCCACCATTCAGCTTCCCTCGATCTGACCTCCCCCCTCCCTTCCCATCCCCCTTCCTTCCTCTTTCATTTTGGGCCATAGTTGTGATCTATTCTTCATATGAAAGTATGAGTGATTGTAAATTGGTTTCATAATAGTACTGAATACATGGGATATTTTTTCTTCCATTCTTGAGATACTTTACTAAGTACGATATGTTCCAGCTCCATCCATGTACATGTAAAAGAGGTAAATTCTCCATCTTTTTTTAAGTCTGCATAATATTCCATGGTAGACATACACCACAATTTATCAATCCATTCTTGAGTCAATGGGCACTTGGGCTTCTTCCATGACTTGGCTATTATGAACTGAGCTGCAGTGAGCAATCTGGAGCAAATATCTTTGTTATAAAGTGATTTTTGGTCTTTTGGATATACACCTAGTAGAGGAATTGCAAGATCAAAGGGCACGTCTACTTTTAGATCCCTGAGTATGCTTCATACTTCTTTCCAAAAGGGACGTACTAGCTTGCACTCCCACCAGCAATGCAGAAGTGTTCCCTTTTCTCCACATCCACACCAACATCTGTATATTTGGGATTTTGTTATGTGAGCCAGTCTTATGGGTGTTAGATGATATCTCAAAGTGGTTTTGATTTGCATTTCTCTGATGATTAAAGATGATAAGCATTTTTTCATGTGTCTGTAGGCCATGCGCCTATCTTCTTCAGAGACGCTTCTGTTAAAGTCCCTTGCCCATAATGAAATGGGATTACTTATTCTTTTCTTATTAATAAGTTTGAGTTCTCTGTGGATTCTGGTTATCAAACCTTTGTCAGAAGCATAAACTGCAAATAAACTCTCACATTCGGAGAGCTGTCTGCTTGCTTTAATTACTGTGTTCTTGGCTATGCAGAAGCTATTTAGTTTGATCAGATACCATTAATGTATTTTTGGTGTTGCTTCAATTGCCCAGGGGGTATTCCTCCTAAAGTATTCTCCCAGGCCAATTTGTTCAAGTGTTTATCCTGTACTTTCTCCAAGAATCTTTATGGTTTCATGTCTTTTTTTTTTTTTTTTTTTTCAGTAGAGACAGAGTTTTACTTTGTTGCCCTTGGTAGAGTGCCATGGTATCACAGGTCACATCAACCTCAAACCCTTGGGCTTAGGCGATTCTCTTGCCTCAGCCTAACAAGTAGCTGGAACTACAGGCACCCGCCACAATGCTAGGCTATTTTGCTGTTTTGCAGTTTGGCCAAGGCCAGGTTTGAACCCACCACCTTCAGTATATGGGGCCAGTGCCCTACACGATGAGCCACAGGTGCTGCCTAGTTTCATGTCTTAAGTTTAAATCTTTCATCCAGTCAGAGTCAATTTTTTTTGATGGTGAAAGGTGTGGGTCCAGTTTCAGTCTTCTGTAAGTCGCCAGCCAATTCTCCCAGCATCCTTTGTCAAATGGGGAATCTTTCCTCCAATTTATATTTTTGATAGGCTTATCAAAGATCAAATGATGATAAGTGTCTGGGTTCATCTCTTGATTCTCAATTCTGTTCCATATATCTACCTTTCTATTTTTGTGCCAATACCATGCTGTTTTGATCACTATAGATTTATAGTATAGTTTTGTTTTTATTTCTGAGTAATGTCTTGGCTATTTGAGGTTTTTTTGTGGTTCCATATAAAATGAAATACTATTTTTTCCAGATCAAATTACTTTTTGTAATGGCTGTACAGCAAAGGTTGATGTTCCAGTTATTCCATCACCATTACCTATTAAATACTTTGTTCTCCCTACTGGACTTCTTTGGCACATGTGTTGGAAATTCGTCCACTGTACAAGTGTGGGTCTATTTCTGGGCCCTCAACTGTGTTCTACTGATCTGTTCATCTTTTTCTTCAGGAATCACAAAGTTTTGATTACTGTGGCTTTGTAGTAAGTCATAAAGTCAGATAGTGTAATTCTGGATATTCTAGCTTTAATGCATTTTATACACATTTTTTAATCAGCTTATCTTCCTACAGAAGAAACAAAACAGCCTTGTTGAGCTTCATTTGGAGTTACATTAAATCTATAGACCAATCTGGAAGTAACTGACATCTCAACATTATTGAGACTTCTAATCAGTAAACATGGCATCTCTTTTTATATATTTAAGTTACTTCAGCAATTTTTTATAGTGCTCCAGTGTAAAAGTTTTGCATGTGTTTTGCTAAAGTTACTTTTAAGTATTTTATGTTTCATCATATTATAGTAAGTGGAATTTAAAAAATTATTTTTTCACTTTTTTACTAGCATGTAAAAATATCTTTGAGTTTGTATCCTATAACCTTGCTAAATTATTATTCCCTATAATAATTGTTTTGCAGACCCTCTGTGCAACCAACTATATCATCTGTAAACAGAAAGAGTTTTGTTACTTTCTTTCTAACCCACTTATCTTTCTTTGTTTTCTTCTCCTATTGCACTGGCTATAATCTCCAGGACAATAACAATTAGAAGAGGTGAAAGTGGGCATCCCTGCCTTATTATCAGTCTTAAAGTATTATAAAACTTTTAGTATTTCACCATTAAGTATGATTAGCTGTAGATTCTCCTTAATTTGAGCAGTGCCTGTGGCTCAGTGGGTAGAGTGCCAGCCCCATATATGGAGGATGGTGGGTTCAAACCCAGCCCTGGCCAAACTGCAACAAAAAAATAGCCAGGTGTTGTGGCAAGTACCTGTAGTTCCAGCTACTTGGAAAACAAAAGAATTGCCTAAGCCCAGGAGTTGGAGGTTGCTGTGAGCTGTGTGATGTCACAGCACTCTACTGAGGGCAATAAAGTGAGACTCTCTCTCTACAAAAAACAAAAAATAAAAAATAAATAAAAAATAGATTTTCCTAAATCCACTTTATTAATTACGTTTCTTGAAACTTGTATCACAAATGAATATTCCATTTGTCAAATGATTTGTCTACATTTTTTATACTATCATATATTTTTTATCCTCCATTGTGTGGTTTTGGTGAATTATATAGATTAATTTTCAAATATTTTACTTTCGATTTTAGGGATAAACCCAACTTGTTATATGTTATCACATTTATACCCTGTTAAATTCCATTTCACATATTAGTTTAGGTAATTATTTTCAAAATTTATTTTCTTTTTTCTTTTGTTTTACATCAAATTATAATGGTTATATAAAACATGTTCCCACCTCTTCTCCTTTATGTAAAATTTAGATAATATTGGTGTTATTTCTTCCTTAAATGTTCACTAGAACTCATTAGTAATGCCATCTGGGCCACAACTACCTTTCCACAAGCATTGCATCTCAAGCACTGTAAGCTATTTTATTGTATTATTGCTTCTATTTATAACACTTCAGTTACATAAAACCCTCTTTAGGTTCTTAGCTAAAATTTACGATTTGTAGAAATTAAGTATACTGAAAGACATGTAGCAAATATATCAGATATAAACATCCAGGTATGTTTAGCTCTAAAGTTTTCAATATACATGGTAAGTCCTGGTAGACTGTAAGTTGTACAGATGGATATCACTTATGAAACCCTTTTAATACATTATGTTCATAAAACAAGTGCCTCTATTAATTATCAGTTGCTTTTCCAAGATAAGAAAGAGACTATTTCTCTAAAATGTATTACATTCAAAGTCCAATGTTAGATATGCAACTAGTCTAGTTCTTAAAAGGAACAGTAGACAGTGAGGTTAGTTACATTTAATATCAACCACAGATCAGAACACATGTACTCCAGCTCCTTTGTGTGTCAACATTTTATTTAAGCAACTGCGATTACCCATGGCCTGCAGGTACATAAGTTATTGGCTTTGTTTTATTTCTTCTCTGATAGTTCTCCATCACACATAGGGAAGGAGAAGTTTGTTTATAATACGTTAGTCAGTGGAGTGGCAATTAAGACATAAAAGAATTCTATAAAGAAAATCACATTTGTCCAGCATGAATTACTAACATTTTTACTTAATCTTATGCTAAAAACAAATAAATATTACAGATCTCTAGTTTCTTATAGTTCCCTGGTAACCTAAAAGATGTAGATCAAATTTGCTTCTCAAGATGAGATATTTTATTGTGTAATGGGTTTAGATCATGAGGTAAAAATAAAATGAAACAAACTCCAATGGTTTCAGGCCTATAGGCAAACTGTGCATTGATTTTGTTATGTATGAGCACAGTGTGAGAAAGAGGATGGGGGATGATCTCAACATACATGTTCTAATGCTATTTCCTTCCTTTGAAATTGCCAAATGAGCAAACAGCTCTCCAGTTTTTCTTTTAGCATATAAAGTCTATCCACCCGTTTTTCTCAATCATTTTATAAGTGTGAATTAAGAATGCTCCAAGTTCTCAGTAAACAGGGTGTTAGGGAAAAAATGAGGTTGACAGGGTTCAATTTTGACAGTGTATCCAGCTGTTTATAGCTTTTCATTTTTTCCATAAACCTAACTGGTATCAGTATATGCAAAGTTTCTAACACTTCCAGCTAGGGAATACTTCACAGAAGAAAAATGCTTTCCTTGGAGTTTACAAATACCATTTGGTCTAATTTTTCAGCAAAAGCTTGTCTAGTTAGATTATGAGATTTTTCCTGGAGAGCAACAGCAAGAGAATGTCTCCCATGCTGTCAGGAGGAAAAAAAAAAAGAGTTATATTTTTGTTCCTTGGAAGAAACATATAATGTAATGGGCAAAATGTCAAGTGGGTGGGGAGCCATCAGCCCATATGAACCTCCAGAGGGATTGCTAAGTAAAAGGCACTCTGAACAAGACACTCCACTTGCATATTTGGTTTAAAAAAATAATCCACAGAAAGCAGATGGGGTATAACGGGGACAGGACTCACAGTCATGGTTCCCACCTAGACCATGTTGACCCCTGACCATCTAACAGCCTGAGGGTGCACCACAGCCAGGAGTGACTTGAGGGGAACTGAGCTTCAAACATTGAGAAGACTAATGGCAAAAATTGAGACCAGAGGGTCACAGGCAAGACAAACACCAGAATGGCAAGGTCATGAATTACAAACTGGTTTGGTGAGAGAGAACAGGAGCAAAGAAAGATCATCTAGGAAAACGTCTGCAAGTCTTCCTAAGCCTGAATTTCTCATTTATCAGATGGGCAGTGTCAGAATGCCGTAAAAACCTTTCTGGAAGCAATTTCCTTCACCGTACAATGAAGAAAAGAACAATGTTTACTTCACGTGGCTGTGAGAAATATGTGGTAAAGGAGTTCAGCATAAAACATTTCAAATAGTGCCCTGGCCAGAGGAGGTCATATCTACAAGTTACTTGTTGTGTGATGTTAGGTGGCTATAAATAATACAATTTTCTTTCTTTTTACTGGATTCAAAATTGTTCTATTTCAAGAGATTCCAAAAAATCAGGTTTTCCCTTCTTAGTATCTGCCAAACTTTCTCCTTAAGGAAACTGAAATTGGTGATGGACAAATAAGACATAGGTCAAAATTTAATTGTTGATGATGAACTCTATATTAGACCAAGAACGCAGTCATCTCATATTCCACTCCTTTATTAATTTATTTGGTACATATTTCTTGAGTGGCTCAACAGAAGTTTGGGGGCTTCTTTCCCTATACAAACTCCATTTTAGGAGAATCTGATATTTTAAAAACCTGTATTTTTAAAAACAACTCAGTTTTAAGCTAATAATGTCCCACTGTATGTCATTTTCACAAGGATTCACTACAGAAGTACATTATGTTTCAAACTCATAAAGTGTTTAATATGACTTGGTCTGTAAAATACTTTTTAGGTATCCATTCATCATGCACATGGTTATTTACTTAGAGTGGTGATTAAGAGAAGGAACTTGGGAGTCAGGTTGCCTGGGCTCAAATCCCAGCTTCACCCGTTATTAGCTGTATGACCTTGGGCAAGTTATAAAACCTTTTTGGAATTGGTTTCCTTCACTGTACAAGGAGGAAAAGAGCAATACTCACCTCTTATGGTTGTGAGAATTAAATGAGTTCCACATAAAACATTTTAAATAGTGCCCTAGCCAGAGAAGGTCATATCTGTGAGTTATTTGTTGTTGCTATAATGCTATGTGACATAAATAACACTGATTTTTTTCTTTTTTACTGGATTCAAAATGTTCTATTTCAAGGAATTCCATAAAATCAGTTTTTCCCTTCTATCTTAATATTCGCCAAACTCTGTGCTTAAGGAAATTGAA
Source organism: Arctocebus calabarensis (assembly GCA_963573935.1). NCBI lineage: Eukaryota > Metazoa > Chordata > Mammalia > Primates > Lorisidae > Arctocebus > Arctocebus calabarensis. The sequence continues at coordinate 11,961 of CAUYON010174927.1, forward strand.
ATTATTTGGCTTATGGTCAATTTTAATGGCAAAGACTATATCTATAAATCTACAGACTTAGAAAGAGAATGGCCCTTTTATAAGTCAGTTATTATTCCAATTGACTGTTTGTGCCTGAAAGTAATTAACTGAGCAAGAACTAACTGCATCTGTGTGTATCTCAAAGAGACTCATGCCTGATCTCCTTGTGGAATGAGATGTACTTCCAGAAACTGTGATAACTGAGATTTGACTAGCTCTTGTCATCAACTTCATCATCAGATTCCACAGCCAATTTTCTGTGTGCACCTGTCCATGTACCCAGACATTTTGGACATTCCCACAATGATGTGGGAACCTTCAAGGTGAGAAAGCCAAAGTGTCCGGCAGAGTGAGAAAGGATCCTGCTTTTCCCGAGGTGACCAGCCTCAGCAGAGCCCTGCCATGTTTCAAGTTTCTTGGAATTTTCAGCTCAACAGCTTTGCAGGGTTTTATTTATCATCCTGCTGTTTCCCAGGATGCTGTTTCTCTTTTGTTCTTTCACAAATCATTTGAAAATTTAGTTATTTTTACAGGTAATAGAAAGCCTTTGTTTCTTATGTAAATTCCAGATAATTTCATCATGGACAATCCAGTTATAGATAAGTATATGCACTAATATTTCAACTATGCCGAGTGAATATTACAAAGCTGTATTTACAGGTTGGGCTGATAGAGGCCACTATCTCTGAATTCTGTTTCACATTGAAAAAAGTGATGGAGTGCATGAGAGATTACCCTGGTGGGGGGAGGAGTTGCAACTCGTGTAATTTAAGTCTTGCTAAATGACTCTTGAACCAGTTGTCAGGTTAAGAGTAGGCTGGGAGGGTTACTGAGCAAGCTGATTTTGCTACTTTTATATGTGCAACCAGTTATCTAATGAGCATATGAGAAATGTAAATGAAGCAAACAAGATTCAGAAAAAGAAAATTCTACTGAGTTATTAGAAGTCCTCCTTTTATTATACTTTACTGTTCATTGCTGCTGATTAACTGAAGGACAGCAATACGGAGTTGGATCTTAGCACTACTCAAGATGTCCCTATCAAGGATTTCTTTCAAAGAGAAAGCAAATTAATTTCGTAGATTGGTTAAAAATTATTGCTAGGTTATCAGTGTTGCTAGTGCTTTTAGAGAAGGCCATTTATCAGCTAGGAAGGCTGAATTCTGAGCTCTCTTCATACAGACTTGTGCCAAGAGCCAGACATAGCTGTGGAGCAAGGATGTGACATGTGCCCAGTCTAAATTGCAAAACATACACTAGAATTTGAAGACTTTAGACTTCATAAGAGATAAAGAATATAAAATATCCCAGTAATTTTTACATTGATGACATACTAAAATGATAGTATTTTGAACATACTGGTTTAAAGCACAATTAAAACTAATTACTCTTGTTCCTGTTAACATTTTTTAAATGTGGTTCCTAGAAGTTTTAAACTTCTTGATATGCTTTGCATTTGAGGTTCATGTAATATTTCTCTCGGACAGCACTGGGCTGAACCAGTCAAAGAAAAGAGTTGAGAATAAACATCACAGAGCAACCAGGGTTCAGAGTAGTTACAGTCCTCGATTACCCCTTCACCAAAATGATGTAAAAATCTTGATGCAGAGAACCTATGAACTGCTAACTTTGCTTTTAATAGACAAGTTCCTTAAAAGCATCAATAAACAATTGTATCTATGGCTCTGAGGTGATAACATACAAGGTCTGCTGATAGGACCAAGCATAAAAAATTATCAATAGATGGGAGCCTATGATGGGTGTAGGAAATTTATTGTGATTCTAAGTGCATAGGAGATAGAAAAAATATGGGCATGTAGTCCTTGCCCTATGTGGTAAGAAATACAATCAAATAATTTTAAAATATATGGTTGGACATAGAGGAACAGACAAATGGGAATAAATGTATGCCCTCCTTTCCTTCCTTGCTGCATCTATTCTTATGAACCCATCCATCAATCCAACCACCTACCTATCCAGTAATGGAATATTATAATATTGGGAGAAACATACTGGTCAGCTTCAGGCATAACTAATGTTGAAATGTTGAGAATGAAGCAATTGACCATGCTGGGATATTGAAGAAAGGAAGATGTTTTAGAATTTATGGTTATTTAGATTACACCATTGGTTTTCAATTTTTGTGCAGAAGATGTTTCTTTTTCTACAAGGAATCTTATAGACCTCCCGTGTATATATACAGAGTGGCCTTCAAGTTCGTGTGCAATTTAAGATAGTTGTTTATTTATAGTTATCTGTTTTAAGTTGCACACAAACTGTAAGGCCACCCTAGGGAAGGCTTCCTTGAAGTCATTTCTTTCTGTGAAGCCCAGAGAGATGCTCCTTCCCATTCCTTTCACCTCAATCCTGCAAAGCATCAGAGGCAGCTTTGTATTTAAGGTTCCTTAGAACACAATTTGAAAATAAACAACTTTTAGCAATGAGACCTTGGGGTCTTCAGAGTTTTATAATTTCAAAAAAATTATTAAAAGTTAGAAAAAGTTAGGAAAGCAAAAAGTGGGATCTAGTTTGGTAAAATTAAAAGATGTTGCCCCGTCATAGATAGCCACAGGAGATAAAATAGATTCATATACTAATAATGAGAAATCCATTCTCAGATGCACTCATAGCCGTGTATTAATCATTTAGGATTTTATCATTAATGGCAGCCAGCATAAATGACAATGTAGCCATCAGCAGCAGTAACCTGAGAAAGATCACGATGCCAGTGCTGCTGACCGAGTGGACCCAGAGCCAGGCAGGAAAGGAGCTCTTTTAGCCACTCCGACTGTATAGAAGGTTCCCAGAACAATCCTTAAACAATTTTCCTTTCCCTCCTTGGTATCCCACTGCTAATATCTGAACATACGCTTCCGAGCAAACAGAAAGGTCTACTTTTCTGTTAAAAAGTTTAGTTGCTTATTACCATTTGAGCCCATCTGAAAAGTGAAGTGATAAATTGCTATCATTTTTTACCATTAATCAGAAAACAAAAAAAGTAGTCACACCATTTATCAACATCATCTGATAAATACTGAGATACGATGTTCCATATAGTCCAGAAACATGTTTGCATGAAGTGTTGGGGTCCTGTGTTGTACTGACTGTTTTAATCCAAGAAATCCTACCTAGTGCATTACTGTGAGACTGTGGGTGAATGTACGTATTTGTCGATTCCACATTTATACCATAGCTGAACGAATAATTCTGTTTTTCTTTTTGTAAAAAAAGTCAAGCTAAATTAAATTAATCTCCACGACTCTCATTGTCTGAACCAGACAACTCCTACCCCTACGAGACAATATCTTATGTTCTACAGACAGTATCTTCACCTTGGGCTGTGAATGTCAGCAAAGTGTTCAAAGGCTAATTACCTGGTAACTTAAGTTAATTTTATTCTATTAAATAGGGAGAGCTATTTTTACCTCCTGCATGTAAACTTTCAGCCTGACAACATACATACTATGGCATAGCATACAACTACTAACACTCTGCCACACTGAAGGACGCACCCTGCTTCTCTACCTGCATCCTCCTTGCTAACCCTGAAAACACTATTCAAATAGCTTTATTCTAAATAGCAAGTACTCTGCATTTATATTTTCAAGATTAGTTCACACAAGAAAGAAAACTTTTTATTGATGAGAACTGACTGACATAACACTCAATAGTACGATATTTCTTACTACGTTTCCTTGAGCCAAAATATACTGACAGTTACGTTTCAAAATTAAAGAAGGATTTTAGGATGGAAACAGATCCAGTGAGTAGGGCCAATTATATTCTTGCTAAATGAAACTGTCAAACTTTGTATATTTGGCAGAGAGCTTTTAAAACAGAAGTAACATTATGATGAGTTGAATCAATCAAAGGCCACCTCTGCTGCTAAGTGAAGAATCCAAAGTACTCAGATGTGGTTCTCTTATTCTACGTCCAGATGGCCTTTAAACCAGTCATAGAAATTAGCATTCAGGAGAAAGTTCAATAGTATAAACAGATGCCCTCTGCTCTCCAATCAAGCACTATCTCAACAAAAGACACATTTACATTTCCTACCATCTAATAATAGGTAGTCTTATTAATTAACTAATTAATTGATAAAACTAATACAATTTTGCCAATAACCAATGGTGTATATATAGTATACATCAAACCACACTTCAGGAATTAATCCTATTTGGTCATAATAATGGGTTATATGTATTGAAAATATTCAGACAAAAGTTGGACTGGGTATATTCATGTACCTATATTATCAAAGATTAAGACCAAAGAAAGTACAGAGGGAGAAGAAAAAGGAAGAAAGAAGGGAAGAAGGAGGAAAACAATACCTCTTCCACATAGGAATACTATTATTTATACATAAATAATATATCAGTGATAAAAGGCAAAGTAATGTTAATTAAATAATCCCAGGTAAAATAGTGAAATGCCACTTTTCACATATAGTAAGTTACTCAAGGAGGATTTTTTCTAAATTACAACACCTATTGCTAATTAAATTTTGGTGAATTTCATCTCAGGATAGATGGTGGGTGGCACTATAAAAGGCCAGGTACAGTGGCTCGTGCCTGTAATCCTAGCACTTTGGGAGGCCAAAACAGGAGGATGGCTTGATTGAGATCAGAAGTTCAAGAGCAGCCTGATCAACAGCGAGACTCCATCTCCACTAAAAACAGAAAAAATTAGCCAGGCATGATGGCACATGCCAGTAGTTCACACACATTCTCACAGAGGCTAAGGAAGGAGGCTTACTCAAAGTCAGGAGTTCGAGGTTGCAGTGAGCTATGATGACACCAATGTACTATAGTCTAATCAATAGCAAGACTCTATCTAAAAACCATCACACCCAAAAAAACCCAATAGGAATATCGACATATGAATCAACAGTAATAGTCTCCATCCAATAATTTGACTTTTTAGATCAGTGTCAACAAATAAACCAAAATATGGAAAAAGGTATTGTACCAAGGAGTCCATCTTATTGAAAAATAATTACAATAACAATAACATCAATTCTTTGACTCAAGACTTCATAAGGTATAATTCTGCATGTTTTATTCTTAAGATGTTTCTGATTTTGTCTTTCTTACAACTAGACCATAAACTCCTTTAGGGTAGCAACTGTATGCTTTTTATTTCTCTGTATATTGTCCTTATTCAGCATTCATTATTTGTAAGGTAAAAGTCAAACCAAATGACCAATCAGCAACTGTGATTGTTTTCCTAAGTGATCAGATTATGCAACCACAGGGTCATTCTAGATGTCTCCTCAAATACCCATTAGAAATTTTGAGTTTATAACATAGTAGATCTTTAGAATAGATGACTTCCTGACAAAGTGCTCTATCCCAGTGTTTAAATGTACTTCAACAGACATGCTAAAAAAAGAGAAGGGAATCAAAAATGAGTTCCTAGAAATGAAAAATTTGCTGGAAAATATAATGGAAGGATTAGAAGATAGAGTTCAAATATTCCAGAACGAGACAGAAGGAGGAAAAACACAAAGAAAAGATAAGAGATATAGAGGATCAAGTCAGGGATCCACCTCTGCCTGTTAGGAGTCCTATTAAGAAAAGACAGAGATGCAGTTTCCAGGTTATTTCAAGTAGCACTCAGGATGCAGAAGACCCAAACAACAAAGTAAAGATTAAATAAGATCTCAAAAGTTTAATGACAGAAAACAACATTGAACCTGGATAGAAAATTCAATTAAAAAAAAAAAAAAGCTTGTATTTCCTCTCCCAATGAGGAAAAACAAAGATCAAAAACTTCAGGGTTAATGAATTGTACAAGAAGGTTACAGGTCAAGTTTGAAGCTAAATGAATGTTATATGGTTTCAATCAAAGATAAAATTAAATAAGGAGTCTCCATCCGACATCTTGTATTTGACCCCTTTCATAGAGAGACATGGGGTCATGACACTGAAAAAGAAAAGAATGAAATCAGAGCACTTTAATTGGCTCTGGAGTCAGCAGTATTTGCATAGATAGAGCATAAACACTGGTTGCTGGTTTTCAATTTTCAGTATCGAAAATTACAGGACATGGAGACATTTCTATCAACTGGGGTTATTGTTGAGACTATTTTTACCTTTGATTCAAATCACTTTATTAGTAATTGACAATGAAAAATCAAGAAAAAAAATCACAAGCTCTATGTTCATCTAGTTTATAGAAGGCCTTTCTAGAAACACATATGAAATACCACTGGGGACACATTGTGCAAGAGAAAATGTGCCGTTTAATTTACAGGCCAGATAAGATCATTTTCATCCTGATAGCATATCCCACAGTGAGTCTTGGGGCTCACGAAGGCCCATTTTGGCCTGTGTTCATCTTCAGAGTGCCTCTGCACTTCAGCTGTACTTTCTCATTTCAAATTAAGAGAGAATGAGCTGACTCAATGACTCTGCCAGACTGGCTTCCTCAGAATTCTGGATTTCATGGAATGTGAACAATTCTCAAATGCTTAGTACTTGTCTGGTCAACTGAGAGAGCCTGTAATACCATTTCTTTTCATATTCCTTTGTTCTTCAATATAGAACAACTTCCATTTACCTAGACTTTTGTAAGACTTTTCTTCCAAGGATTCAGGTCACTTCATACATATTATTTTTATGGTCCTTATGTGAAGAAATCATTTGGCAACTACATGAAAAGTAGAGAGGTGGCTATCATTAATCCCCCTTTTTTTCTTTTTTTGCAGTTTTTGGCTGGGGCTGGCTTTGAAACCGCCACCTCTGACATATGGGACTAGCATCCTTTGAGCCACAGGCGCTGCCCCATTAATCTCATTTTTCAAAGCAAACAGGTATAGAAGATAATAGTGATACTATCATGATGAACTAGGATCAAAATTCCTGTCTTCTAGTGGGATACAGTGGCTCATGCCTATAACCCTAACACTCTAGGAAGCCAAAGCATTTGAGTCACCTCAGTCAGGAGTTCAAGACCCGACTCTAGAAGAGCAAGACCCCCTTCTCTTAAAATAGCCGAGCATTGTGGTGGGCACCTGTAGTCCCAGCTACTCGGGAGTCTGAGGCAAGAGGATCACTTGAGCACAAGAGTTAGGGGTTGCTGTGAGATACGACACACCATGGCCCCCTGCCCAGGTAATTGAGTTAGACTCTCTTTAAAAAATAAAAAAAACAATTCTTGTCTTCAGACTTCCTAGACAGCTACTTTTTGAACAATAATAAAGATACCTCACGAAACTGTAGTAGTATACTGGTAGAAACTTATAAATTCAAACTGGAACAGTTATGAATTTCTAGTCCTTAGTTATTTTAATTCAACCTATTTGAAAAACAGAATGAAAAACTTCAGGTCCACACGTCTATGGGGAGGGAAAGCTCTTTCACACACTTCAGCAGGACTCGGGTGAACGCCACACGCCACGACTGGATTTCTGAATCTTTTTTTTTTTTTTTCAAATAAACCTCCTAAATATTTCATGGACTCCTGAGCAGAGGGGGAAAGTAAACTTACATGGGATAAGAACAAGAGAAAAGTCCTTCAATAGAATTTTAGCCACAAATGTACAAATAATGGAAACCATGCATTCCCGTTTCAGGATTTACTGGACGTTTGCCTTTCTAAAGAGTCTAAGGGTTACAAAAATGTCTTTCCAGGGAAAACAATGAAACCCAAATGAATACTGGGTTTTTCTTCTGGGGTAGGGGGAGTTTATTGTAAACGGAATCATAAGGGAGGGAAGGACCTTCAAGCGAGGCTGTGGTACTCAGGAAAGCTGCAGCCACCTTCACAGCAATCTCGGGGCTGGGCTTCTCCATCCAGAGTCAAACAAGAGTGCCCGGCAGGAGGCTGACTGTGGCCGCTTGCCACAGGAGCCACGTTGCCCAGATCGAAAGCAAGGCCTGGGAACTCTTCCCCCAGAGCCCTCGGCTTTGGTCACATTTCCTACCAGGGAGCAGACGGGAAGCATTTCAGCCTGACAAAGAGGCAGGCAGAAGCCAAGGCTAAAAGTAGACTGCATTTCTGAGGTTCTAACATTGAAAGAACGGAAACCATATGGGAATTACTTTATTATTCAACTGAAGCCTTCAGGTGGCTTTAAATTAAAAGGAATATTGTCAACCACATCCCCCCAGGCCTTTTCTGTCCCCTTCTCCAACCCCCTCCCACCTTTTCTTTTTAAATTTTACAAGCTCTATGATTTAGCAGTGGAAATTCCCTAAATATAAATTAAGCATTATGTCCACCCAAGAAACTCTTTCTGGCACTCAACCAGCTGTTTGGCATTAAAATCTCTCATATAACTCTTGGGAGAATAAGTTACAGGCTCTGTGTGTGTGTGTACCTTGTTTTTTCCTTCTTTAGACGTATTCTCTCTCCATCATGTAAAGATATTTGTTAACAATTAGACAACAGTGCCAGAAAGGATGCAATTTCTCTGAAGATATTTAACAACTATATTGAAATGGTGGTCACATCGCTAAAAAATAATGCCTAGTTTTTGTGTAGCAGTAACTACCATGTACACAGACTTCTCTACCGCTGCGTCATCATCAACCGTCTGCATCCCCTCTACGGCCCAAACAAACATTTACTCCTTCATTTCCGCAACCCTAAAGAGATAATAATGCCGACCACATTATCTGTCTATAGGACAGAGTGGATAATGCCATAGCAACACGCCAGCCCCGAATCCTTGTGACTTGTAATAACTGAAGCTTACTTCGGTTACATGACATGTTCAGCTCGGGTTGGGAGACGGCTCCATCACGTCCCCAGAGAGCAGATTGTGCACTTTCTCTGTGGCTTGTTTCATCCAAGGTAGGTAGAAGGGATGAAGCCAGTGGTGGGGTGATTCCTAAACCTTCATCTGGGAAGTGACACATGGGACTTATGACACATGTCATGAGCCAAAGCCAGTTTCATGGTCATGCTTAGCCTCAAAGAGGGCAAGAAAGTGCAAATGTACTAAGTGTCCCCAGCAAGGGCCATCGATACATCTGCGAGCATCCTGATGACCACAGGAGTCTAACTAAGGATTGAAAGAACCAAACCCCCTTCTGGAGAACATAAAGACTATCAATTGGTTCCTCAGATACATAGATCCTGTCTTTTCCTTATCCATATTCCTAGATAACAAAAGCATAAGAGAATGATGGGGCAGGATTAGAACCCCAGGCTTAATTTGGCAGGTTAGGCACAAAATTTCTTTCTGGTGTTAAAAAAAAAAAAAGATAACAGAGAAAATGAATGAACAACATCATCTGTGTTGTCTAAGTGGGTCCCTGATTCTTTTACCGGAGTGTTTACAGGAGAGAGAAGGGGTGCTCAGTCTCTAGTAAGCTTATTGAGACAGAAAGTCATAAAAATATATGGAAAGAATCTCCTCGCTAGTCATTGAAAGGGGACTAAGAAAATATTTCATCACTCACCTACCCCTTAAAGCAAATGCAAATTTCCCCCCCCAATGAGGCACTCAGGGACAGAGTATTCCATTTTAATGTGCATAAGTCTCTCTCCACTTATTACATACAGAACAGCAAAAGAATGTCTGCATAAATCTTGCTTTCCCAAGAAACAGTCCAAGAAATGTGTTATCTTACAGAGAAACTGAAGGTCAAATGGGAAAGGAGACATAGAAGAAGAAACCTTATTTTCTCTAGCTCAGAAATACTTTCCTAGCATTCCTTCTCTGGTACATTAACCTTGCCCTACACCCTGAACTTTTAAATGGGGAAGAGTGAAGGAAATTTATTGGAAGGAGACTTGGGAGGCTTTTAGTAATGTTAGAATACTGCTTACTGTTTACTAGATACATAGAGAGACTTAAATAAAAAATTCATGCCAACAGTATCTGTACAAGAGACCAGCTGTTCTTATTTATTCCAAGAGACATGGTTACACAGAACTCCGAGCTCTATTATCCAGGCTCAGCAAGCTACTCTGGCAACAACTGCACAAGCTTTGAAGTGTTTCAGGTCCCAGAACAAGGCCCTCATTTTGCAGAGAAGTGCTGAAGATAGTTTATTCGAATAAGAACTCAAAGTGAGACCTGAAAGCTATCTAACCTGACCCAAAAAAAAAAAAAAAAAACTCATCAATTTGCAGGCTCAGCTGGTAAAATACTTTCCTTCCCCTCTCATGCCCGAGACTAGCCAGGACCCCTCCCTCCATCTGTCCTCGATGACTGTCTCTATCTCATGAAACAGGACCAGAGGCTGATGACCCCAGTCTCTATCTCATGAAACAGGACCAGAGGCTGATGACCCCAGTTTGCAGGGCCTTTCAGTGGTAAAGCTGGAGTGAATTAATATCCTTTCCTCCTAGAGCACTGATGGGTGCAGGAGTCTCATTGGAAAGGTGTGTGGGCACTCTTTTATTTTTACCTTTGATCAATATCAATAAAAGGCTGGGGATTGTATAACTACAAAGAAGCAGCGCTAAAGGTTTTGGCTTTTATGTGCTGAAAGGTGCTAGTGCGAACCAACCACTGCACGAAATCGGGTGTATTGGAATGGTGCTTTACCTCTGTGTCTTCCTCTCAAAAACCCACAATCCAGTTTAATCATGAGAAAAACACCAGACAAATCCCAGGCAAGGGACATGCTACAAAATTCCTCACCAGTATTCTCAAAACCATCAGGGTCATCAAAAATAATGAAAGATGGAGAAATCCTCCTACCTCAGCATCTAAAGAGACATGACCATCAGATGTGATGGAGTGTCCAGATGAGATGCTGGAACAGAAAAGGACATGAAGGAAAAACTAGTGAAATCAAAACAAATTGTGTAGTTACTAGGAAAGCGGCAGTGTTGATTTTTTTAGTTTTGACCAGCATACATTATCAGGTTACATAACTATAAGGGGTATACAGATACACTCTTCATATCCTTACAACTTGTCTGTAAATCTAAAACTGTTTCAAAAGTAAAAGTTTATTTGGGAAAAAACTTCCCTCTGAGGTTCATGCTCTCAGCTCCATTCCAGAGATAGAAAACTGTGTGTTAAATAACTTCGCAAAGTTACAAGCTAAAGAGCAAAAGGACCTGGTCAGATACGCCTACTTCACATTTAAGCAAATGCGGCTTTGGGGTTGAGAGACAGCCCCTTGCCTTATATTTATAAAGACTGTTTTATGCCAGATACACGCCGAGAAAATTAAATTGAAGGAATTTACTTCACTTACATGCCCCATGATGACATACTTTTATTCCAGCACACACTTTTAAGTAAAGAACACATAACACGACTTCCTAAATATTTCACCTTTATTTCCATCACAAGTTTCAATTAGTCATCACGTGCGGATCACATTTAAACAAAATTAGCTTACAATGTTGTCACAATGTTGATGCTTCAACATTCCGTAGGAGGAGCAAGCATCAGCCAATGGGCCTCTCACTCCACAAGGCTGAGTCCTTTGACCACTCTCACTGTGACACTCAGACTTTTCTCTCCTGATGCACTAAGTGGATATTTTCACTAAGTGTAGTTTTGAGCCCAGTCTCCCGCTACATCAAAGGAAGAGTGGATTACGAGCCAGGGTGCCTTTTAAAAGGAAACAACGACCTTAATACAAGGAAAGGCTGGCATATACCTTGGGTTTCTTCTGAGACAAACGAGATCAGCTGTTGCTGCTCCAACCCCCCAAAAGGCAACTCCATGCCCTCTGAAATATAAATCCTAACAGTGTTATCTACCAAACCCGTGTTTCCCACAGTGTGAAGCCAGCCACTCTGGGAAAACTTCAGTATCCTCCCAGGAAGGCTCACACAGTCCAAGACATATTCTTTTTTTCCTTGGGACTTGCCAAAATCAGACAGTAAGATTCAACAAATATTTCTAAATACTGTACTTAATATATTGTTCCCTTTGAGAATATAAAGTGGAAGTGATCCAGCAAGTAAGAAAACAGGCCGCCTCTGCGTGTGATTAGATTAGCTTGCCTAAAGACATGTTTTTCTCAGTCTCATTCTATTTACAAGTCTTTTTTTTTTTTTTTTTAAAGGGCAAGTGATTTCTCGATGTATTGATTTTACTACTTTGTATTTGTCTCAGAAAGGGCTAAAACCCTTTTCGTCTCATGTATACTTCAAACTATCCCAAGGCAATTAATTAACAGCACTGTATCTGTTTTAACGAGAGGGCAGAATAGAGCAGGGAAAAGGGGAAGTGAACATGACTGATTTTTTCACAAAATCACAGCAAAACACCAGTAGAGTCACAGCCAAGCCCCCTGATTCATTGGACAATGGAAATAATGGAAGTAGAATCAGATCTAAAGTGCAATTTCTCTTTTTCACCAATAGAAAAGAAAGAAACCAAGTTCAAGAAGCCATAATCACACACACAGACACACATGCACGCACGCTTCTCACACATGCACACACGCTCACAGCAACTTGGCAAATTGGCACTGATCCAAAACAAGCCCGTCCTTTCAAGAATCTTTGCTATTTTTATAAGTGAGGAAAATTTTTTGTGAGTTCGTTTCTTCTTTTGGAGCCCTGGGTGGTTCAGGCTGGAATATTAAAATTTCTAATGTCACACCAGTATGAGAGGCTGTACTGAAAGGTCACTCGGAGGGTTATACTTCTCGGATCATTTTGGTGAAAAGGAGGCTGGAGATTAGAAAAACCCTGTCTTTGGGGTAGGTGCTTGGTGCCTCGGAGAAGCATTAAATTGCCATACAAGCATCTCCATGTCAGACTGAACCCTGACCCTCCTCCAGGCAGATACCTCCAGTCTAACCCCCCTGTTTATATCCCCACAGGCTGAGCAGACCAGATGGGTGGACTCTGAATTCATCACGCTAATCTCCTACCCTTCAAACCCTGTTCTAACTCCCCAAAGAACACCTGCTGCACATTAAGCCTAGATTGGGTTTCAAAGCCAGAAACTCACAAAATAAGAAGTCAGATTTTTCAAAGCAACTTCCAATAAGCTTTTTAGTGTCCTTCAAAGTTTTCATTAATGTGTCAAGTCTTTCCAATGATACATATTTGCTTTTGGCTTTCCAGACAACTGATGTTGTCAACTATCTACATGATGGGAAAAGTTTAACCATATGAGACGGCACAGAATAGACAAAACCCATATGGAAAAACACAAAGCAAAATGCCAGTGTTAATTCTTAATGTTTACATGCCCATATGGGAGTATTTTCATATTGGTATTATTAACTTTCCATTAGTAAAGCTACATTGATGCAGAATGTCAAAGGAACTGTTCAGCAACTTCATGTGAAAAGCAGCATAACTAGAGCTTTACAGTACCTGGCACAGAGAGGCACACAAATATTTGTTAAGCAAATTAATCAGAAGTATTTACCAGTATTTAAGCAGTCATCTAAGGAGGAAAAAAAGGAGAGAAAGGAAAGAATAGAAAAGAAAAATCCTTTCTTTTCCCTGTCTTCACAAGTAACTTATGAGTATATTCTGAAGATGCTATTACCATGTTTGCCATTTTCTGTATTTAATATGCAGGTGATACATAAGAATATTGGAAAATTATTAAGAACAGATAAGCAGGCTGGGCATGGTGACTCACACCTGTAATCTTAACACCCTGAGAGGCCAAGGCAAGTAGATTGCCTGAGCTTAGGAGTTTGATACAAGCCTCAGCAAAAGCAAAATTGGGCCTCTGCTAAAAATAGAAAAACTAGTTAGTGTTGTGGCGGGTGCCTGTAGTCCCAAATACACTGGAGAATGAGGCAAGAAGACCACTAGAGCCCAGGAGGTTGTCGTGAGCTATGATGCCACAGTACTCTACTCAGCGCAACTGACAAACAAAAAAAAACAGGCAAAATAAAGACCTGCAATTATTCTCCAATCACCTAGCCATAACAACTTTTAGGTTTATCTATGATTTTGCAAATCATTTCCAATGCAGGCTGTACATAAATGCACGAAACACTGGTTTTGCTGGATGTTTGAAAACAGAATCATAGAAGAATCTACACCACTGTTTAGTGCCTCATTTGGTATTATAGTGTATATTTCTTTATTTTTTTCAAACTGAGGATATTTAATATAAGGAATTGGTTATACAGGTGTTGGGAAACTAAAAGAGGAAAAAGTGAGAAGCTCAGGTACCCAGAGACTCCTAACTGCAGGAAGAAGTTACCACCTTTAGGGATGTGAGAGCAAAAGAAAGAAAAGTTACTGGAATCTAGGAGTTCAGAGGGATGTTCTGCAGTGCTGGAGTTCTGCCAGAATTTATCTGACTGCTGTAATATTCTTTAGACACGTCTAACAAAATACGACAAAAATCAATAAGTTGGTGATAAAGCATTCTTTCAGCAAAGCTTTTTTACATGTTTGATCATAGTCTGAGGAAAAATCTGCCTGGAAGCTGAGTTGTTAGAACTATGCATAAGCTCATTTTGTGGTTTTTGATTCTATGTATTGCAAAATAATCTCCAGAGAATATATAAAAATTTCTTCCCCCAAATGGTATGTTTTTTCTCATACCCAGAGTAACACTAGTTTTCACAATTATTCTCCAATTTACTCAGTTTGATAGTAAAAACTGTGCCTTGTTTGACTTTGCATTGCTTAAAGGGTGATTGTTTCACATATTAAAATATAAATAGTACACATAATATTTTGAAGCATTAGCTCGGAAGGGATACTCATACCCAAGAGTGTGCAACAGTAGCTTTAAGGGACTGACAACTTCTTAAAAGGTACAATACATACTTAAGTCTTAGCACTAACTGTATCCATAATTTTTTAATTAAGATCATTCACAACTTCTGTGGAAATTTTTTAAAGCTCAATATATGATACATCAGGATACTTCAACATAAGGTGAGATAAGCGTTTTCTTTTTACTAGCACCTTTGCCTTATCAGCAGATATTTCTAAGTGGCTTAGAGATTTACATTCTCTCTTTACTTCATGGAGCACTTGAGTTTTCCTTTAAACTGGTTCATGTGAGTGTATGTGTATGTGCACACATATCTATGAATATGTACATGTTTGTACACACATGTCTACCATACACGTGTTTATATGCATGTGTACATATGTCCAAAGCACCCATATATATTTTACAAATATCAATGGATATGTATGCACATATATACCGGTACACACACGCACACACCGATCCTTGACCTTGTGTTTTCTCCCCCTCCCATAGTCTTAGAAAATCAGCTAATGCAGGTGTTTCTTCTTCAGTATTTCAAAGGAGTACTCCAAGGAATAGTCTTACTGCAAGGCACCACAGGAAAAAACATATATAACCCCATTCTTTTCAGATCCTTCTCCTCGCCATTTAACAAATGAATGAGTAAAGGGCAAACAAGACTGCTTGAGAAATGTCTGACCCGCTCACTCCACTGAGCGGCCGTGAGCCGCGCTTGCTCTGTGCCCCCAGAATGACAGGCTCCGCTCTACAAAGAGCGGGCACAGCCCCACACAGCCATCCTAACCGACATCTGTGGGCAAGACAGCGAGGTACACCCCAATGGCGTGCGCCTGGCAGAGAAGGCTCGCTCACGCACCTGCTTCAACGGTGTGAGTTCAGCCTGTGGGTTTTCCTTGATTGATGTTGGTATAACTGCTTCGCGCTCTCTGCGGGTGAAAGGAAGTGGGTTGTGCTCAGAGCAGTTTGTGGTGCTTTGCACTTCCACTTGATACTATGCAAGGAATAGCACAGTGCAGAAGCGAGCCCCCGTCTGCAGGCTCTCCCTGCCCTCACCGATGGACTGAAAAGGCACTGGATCTTAAAATAAAACAACAACAACAACAGAAAAAAGCTCTGAAAACCAGGAAACAAGCAAGCTAAGGAAGCATCTGTCTCTTTCACTCTGAACCAACCCTTCAATGAGTCACCCTGGACCAACCCTGGCCGTGTCTCACACACACACACATACATACCACGTCTACCACCACCTCCAGAGGACCACAGACTAAGAATTTCAGGCCTATTTAGGGGCTTTAAATTTATTTTTTTGACTAACCAATTTTTTTCCTTGCCCACACTATAGTGGTATTCATAAAATCATTCTAACCCAGAAAAAAGAAGGGAAGGAAATGTTCCTATTTGAGCAGATTTCAGAACTTTCAACAAGATTCAACCTAGTCTAAACTAAGATCAGGTTGCAATAAATCATGCCTACATGTACAACTTTTCATCTTTTTACATTCGTTTCTTATTTTCAAAATAAGTCAGCTGAGGCAAAGACCCTATTTTGGATCTTTGGAACCCCACAAAGTTCCCAGACGAATGATATGAAGACTCCAGTGGCCTCATTCACCCCCACACTGGGCTCTCTGTTCCTGTACCATGAGATGTGAGGCAATAATCACAGTTTAAGAAACAAATAGGGAAAACTGATGACAAGGAAAATCAAAGCAGAAAATATCTGTAGATTCTAGCAAGCCTCATGTAAAAAGTTCATCAACCGATGCCAAAACGTGTGTGGCTTTTTAAGCCACTCTGTATACCTCGTCTGGGGACCTGGAGAAGTTCTAGCAAAAAATATAATAGTTTTACTCATATAAACTACTTGAAATTGCCTTTTTTTTTTTGTCCAACTGAAATGCCAACAATTTGAAGGGCTCAACCTAAATATTTACTGAGATTTAAACATGTCACAATATTTTTTGGTGATTTGGCCAAAAGGTTTATAAAAGACAGAGCATCTTCATTTTCAGTGAAATTCTTCCCTCTTCTGTTATTTGCCTCCTTCACAAAAGGGGCAGAGTCGGATGGAGGCAGGGACAGGAAGAAACCCTGGACAGATCTGGGTTTGGGCTCCAGGTTAAGGTCCAGGGCTAGATTTGTAGCTCCACTCACAAAATGATACAAAGGAGGACTCTCCCCAGGTTTCTCCTCCTTTTCTGGGGCCTCCTCCTCTCTTGGCGAGGGTCACTCGTTCAGAGTGGGTTTAAGACAGTATTCGAAAACATATTGGTTCCCTACAACACTTGGTTTGATGTTTGAACTCCACCACTGAGCTGAGCACGAGTCACTCTACCTTTTACATCTATCTTCTCCCACGGGGCCCAGAGCCTCCTTAATATTTTCTAGCCACTTTGCCTTCTCCCAAAAAGCCTTTTTGCTAAAACATACAGGAGCTTAGCAGTAATCATCAGAAGCAAGAAGAAAAATGCTGTGATGTTGCCTTTCCTTTACTATTTTGAGACAGGAATATGTATGCATTAAAGTGAAATATCCACATCTACAGGAAACCACGTATGCAGGAAGTAGAAAAATGGACCCTGTATAGAATAGCCAGGAAGTCCCTGCCCCCACTGGCGTGGCACCCCAGTGTGTACTGAACCTTCCCACAGACAGCAGAGGTCAGACATTAGAGAGAGAAAAGACGCCATTGGAAAAGGCCTTTGAGATTTTAAAGAATCGGTGTGCCCCAAGTGCTGACAATCCTTTCATCAGCCTCGCAAGCCTAACAAAACTACACCTAACTCCCACCTCCAGACCATAAATCACGGAGCGCTCTCATTTCTTTTTTTTATTATAAAATGTTTCCTTTTCCTTTCTTAATTTTTTTATTTCAGATTATTATGAGGGTACGAATGATTACGTTACAATGTCTGCATTTGTTAGCTGAAGTCCCTGTTGTAGTTGTGCCCCTCACCCCGGAGGAGCTGCATATACCCTTGCATTGTGCCCACTCGGTGGGAGCACACGATCCCCCTCCCTCCTTCCCTCTCCCTTCTCCCCTTCCCCCAACTTGAATTAAATTAAGTTTTTCTCTTATGTAGGTGTATATTAGATGGTCTACTGGCTTCATATTAGTATTGAGTACATTGGATACTTGCTTTTCCATTCTTGTGATACTTTACTAAAGAGAATTTCTTCAACTCTATCCAGGTTAATACAAAACAGGTAAAGTCTCTGTCTTTTTATGGCTTAATAGTATTCCATGGTATGCACATACCACAGTTTATTAATCCATTCATAAAAAAACAGGGAATGCTTCCCAAAGTCGCATGCCAGGCTAGTCCTCTGAGCTTCCTTCCAATCTTAGTACATGTGCTGCCGAAGTGGGCACACAATCTCATTTCTATTCCTTTCCTTCCATGATCTTTCAGCCCACAGGGTCATCGTGTGGTTGGGGCAGGGAGGAGGTTGGAGGGATAGAAACTTTAGGTGTTTGGATTCAAAATTACCAAGACTCGACCCAGTCAAAAAGAAAACTAAAGGTGTACCTAATATGAACTAAATTAAAAGATATTTCAGTCTTCAAATAGTGCAGCTCTTATGATATCATTTTCTACTGGGTTATTCTCATAGAGATATTACATATTTTACATTTTAAAAAACCCAGAAATGTGCGAGACCAAGACGCCAGTCTCTTCAATAGTTCGGAGTAACAGATAGTTTATCAAATTTCATAATTTGGTCAACATGACACTATCAGTTTGCCTAGGATACATACAGCATCTGAAAAGTGTAACAGCAAATGTGCGTACAGATCCTCCTGCGTATGTACATAACTTTGTTTCAGAATCTTTAAAGATGCTATCACCCTTAGTTCTCTTCCATGTAACCATCTGAGGTGTAGAGAAGTATATTCCCGTTGTACACAAGAGGAAACTGACACTTGGAAGGGAAGCAAATAGCCCAAACTGATAAAGATGGCTGCAAGGTTAACACTCAGTTCTTCCAAATCCCAAAGCCTGTGTGTGTTCTTTCCTGAACTTCTGCCAAGACCAGTCAGGTGTAGTAACTGGCACCGAGAGGGATGCAAACTCCTGGAGCTATAAAGTTCCTGCCCTGCCCACCCTGGAGAGGTGCAGGGTATTGTTACTCAGCCTCAAGTGATATTGACCATGGCAGCCTGCAGTTCCAGGGAAACCAGATCTTCTAACTTCTTTGGAAAAATTGACCATATTTTTATATAAAATTGGTACATATTGGCAGCAAGCTATTTAATACACAGGCACCCATGTGCACGCCCATGCACAAACATATACGAACTCCTTATTTGGACAAACATGACATCTTAAAGGCTGGATCAAGCTCTCTGAACCACCAGTTTATAATGTCTGCCTGACCCCACCTGTTTCCCATTTTTTATATTCACCAGGAAGCCACACTATAGCCCAAAAGTTCCAAAAGAGATATCATTAAATTTATAGTGGGGGTATTATATACACTTTGCAAATCAAAATTCTCCTTAACACTACAAATAATTCCAATGAATTGAAAAGAGCCTCAAGTTTTAACAATAAAAGCATCTATCACAACATATGTCCACTGCCTGCAAATGAATAATAAAATACCATCACGGCCATAAGTGGTCTAGTCTACAGTACCCATAGAAGGTCCCAGGTTCAATTAGTCCATGCTTTTGCCAGATCCACAATTCTAGTAACAATTTCAAAAAGTTAGATTACAAAAGCAAAAAGCACCTGCAGGAACCACTATCTCTGTAACCTTTCCTATTCCTCGTTCCCCTTCAAGTCTGATGATTTGGCAGTTCTGGAACTCTTCCGAGAGAAGTCAAGACTCACTCTGCCAGCCCCAGCTGTTCAAAGCTCAGCCCAATCTGTTCCATGGAGTTGGCTGTGTTCTAACAATAATGTGGCTATAGTTCACCTTCATTTACTGCAAAGATCATTAGCTATCCCTCAGAGAGATATAGTATTAAAGAAAGAGTGTGCCCCGGGCATAATAAATGGAAGTTCCCCTGGGAACAAAGTTCAAAAGAGGTAAGATGAAGCCAGTGAGTCCACCTGACAGTTTCTACAGCCAGAGAAAAAGGGAAAAAAATAAGAGCAGGAAGAAGGGAAAATTAGAGAGAGAAAAGAGAAAAGCCAGAACATGCCTGACAAGCATGTATGTTCATGTTAGGAGAGACTGGGGGAGTGGGGAGAAGATTGAAATAAAGACAACAGGACATTTAATGTGAAGTCACAGTAGGGACATGATCCTACTTGTCTGGAAGCTCAAACATTCTAGTGGAGAGGTACAAGTAAATTTGGAAAGAGTGAGAACAGAGAGAGTGAATTATAATCTTATACAGGAAGAGTGCAGGATTCCAGACAATTTTTAGTACCGTAAGAGACAGTGAGTTTAATGAAACCTGTATTTAAATCATTTATTTGACCTCCCATTCATAAAAATACTGGCTGAATTACAGTCTGGAGTGGGTGTGTTTCTTCATTCAACTCAGGTGTTCAGTTATTAAAATCTTCCCTGAGCCTCATTTGAGTCTTTCTCCAACCCGAATAAACCAGCCTTGTGGAAGCATCCAGGGATCAGGCAGCCCCTTTCCCAGGAAGCTCTGTGCATTCTATAACCTGGGAGTTCTTCAGTTGATAACAGCATCGCAATCAATACTTGTTCTGAGTTGCAACTGTCATATTAATTAATCTACACCAAATTCCAATCAATAATGGATAGAGAATTGGTGGCCACTTGGGAATCCTCCTGGAAGACTGTGTCTCTTCAGGATAATATAATAACAAAAACAACAGCTCCATAATCTACATCTTCCTTACAGTCTTTTCCATAGTTAAAGCAACAACCTGAGAAGTGGTTCTCAACCGGGGGTGATTTTGTCCCCCACAGCACTCTCTTTGTTGCCACAACTGAGAAAGGGGTGTAATTAACTGGCATCCAGGGCATACAGGCCAGGAGTGCTACTAAATATGGGGGGCTATCCTTGCAATTATGGGGGGGCTATCCTTGCAATGCACAGGATAGCCCCCCCATAATGCTGAATTACATAGCCCCAAATGTCAATAGTGCAAAGGTGGGAGAGCCCTGCCAGAAGTTGTTTCAGGGATTAATCTCCCTTTTTTGGTGAGATTAATATATATACAATATATATTTGTATATACATTGTATACAATATATATATACAATATGGATTTTAGAGGTAGTAGAAGAGTTTCTAAATGACATCTTGCTATCCTTAAACTGCCTTCTCTCCGCATAGTAATAACATTTAACATAAATGGAAAGGAAGGTCAGGGGAAAAAAAATTAAAACTAATTTTGAATCACAATGGAAACTTGATAAATTCTATGATGGCACCAAAGTCTGCATGAGGCTGTTCAACCAGTGATTGATTTAATTACTAAAGTGTCAAAAAAAAAAGTCTGATTCAATTCATCTAGGAGGATGCTTCAAGATAGATGCACACGTAGACCCAAAGACTGCAACATGAAATTTGTATTTGTAAAGAAGAGAAAGAGCCTTGGCCACCCCCAAATGGCACACACCCCCAAGGACACCCACACATACCCAAACCAGAAGACCCTATGTTAAAGTATATTGACTCTGTGTCAAAAGTCTCTGTCTGTAAACCTAAATTGGCTTGAAACAAAAGAAATTCACCTGAGTGTAGTGGGGGTGGGGAAGCTGGGATTTAATTCTTTCCTGAAAGGAGAGAGATACTCCTCCAGCCACACCTGGAGACTAAGAAGCAGCCTTTGATGTAGCCATCTGTCCTCAGCCCAAGAGCTCTGTGGAGTCATCCTAACGTTTACAGTGCTTGGTAAAAAGTAATTTGCAGTGAGGTAATTAAGTGTAAGCTCAGGTCACGTCCCGATCTTGCCAAATAAACAGACAGCCAAGGATCCTTCCCTGTTGCGTGAGCCTTCAGACTGACACGGAGGCTCACCTGCCAGCTCCCTTCATGTCCTCTGGGTTTTCAGTGTGTGTGGCGGGCTTCAGGAAGGGCTCGGACTCTCTGGCTTTCTTGGATTGCTCTTGGTGGTCACACTTGGACTCAACAGCTCCTGGGAACCTGTGAAGGAAAATGGAAAAAAAAAAAGACATGCAGTCCTGAATAGGAATGGAGTTGTGACCTCCCAGCCTGGGGAGGACAAGTTCTGCCCTTTCAAAATTGGGAAATGACTTTTGATGTCCTGCCCAGGGCTCTCTGGTGCAGACCATGAACCACTATTGTTCAGCACACATTTCCACGCCGCAGAATAGAGACACGGTGACAAAGGGATCATTCACAGACTATTTACAGAACGCTCGCCAGACACCCAGGTACTGGGGGCAGCGGGAAATGGGGCTGGTGAAATGCAGCAATGTATCCTAGAAAAAAAATATCTAAAAAGAATTTTTATTTGAACAGACTTTGTTTTGGCTAAATCTTCCCTCTTAAGTGAACAGAATATAAAATATGAATTTGATTAATCATGAAACTGGCCATGTGTAATTTAAAAGAAAAACACGGATCTAGTTTTGTTAGAATCCTAGCCACTCTCCAGACCTAACCCCAAAACTGTTTTTGTAAACCACCACTGGCAGAATTTTTTACCAGGGTGATAGAGATAACACCAGGCTATTAATCTGCGGTTTTAGGAAGGAAGAAAAAACAGGAGTAAAGAGACTGGATCACTTTTATTATAACCAGTTCAACTAAGGGAATATTTACTAGCCAATAGATTTACACCCACTGGAATGTGTTAAAAAGCCAAAATCCTGTCCAGTTCAATCCCAGAAAAAAAAAAGAAAAAACATGCAGAGAACAGCAAAATTCAGCAATAGGCACTGAAAGCATTTTCAAGCCTGGGCAGAATTCT
This sequence comes from Arctocebus calabarensis, assembly GCA_963573935.1. Taxonomy (NCBI): domain Eukaryota; kingdom Metazoa; phylum Chordata; class Mammalia; order Primates; family Lorisidae; genus Arctocebus; species Arctocebus calabarensis. The sequence continues at coordinate 34,485 of CAUYON010174927.1, forward strand.
AGAAATTACTAAATTAGCCAATGGTGCTATGTTGAACAGAACACTCATCCTGAATGCAATTATGTTAAAACTCTCGAAGATTTCTCCTCTCAAAGTGCAAGCTTTGGTTCATAGGAGGTTAGGGTAAGAAGGAAGGATGTACAGATGAGACAGGGGAAGGGAGAAAAAAGATAAGAATCACATCCACAATTCAGTTCATTTTGTACAATGACAAATCATTAACGTACTTATTTTCACTCAGGAAACTAAATTCATTCATTATTCAGCATTATCTTGTTTATTAGGTTTACTGAATAAATTATAAAAATGTAAATCCCAAAATATATAACAAAATGTGGATTTTTATTATGAGGAAAGAACAATATATTTTCTTCTCATGTGAATTTTCCTAGAATAAATATAAACTTGATAACAATAATATTACCTATTGATAATAATATCACCTACTAATAATAATGTCAAGTATTATTCAAAAATATCAAAAAAGATCATTCTGAATAATACTTCAAAATTATTTTCTAGTTTTCTTTTTTTTTTTGAGACAGAGCCTCAAGCTGTCACCCTGGACAGAGTGCTGTGGCATCACAGCTCACAGCAACCTCCGATTCCTGGGCTCAAGCGAGGCTCCTGCCTCTGCCTCCCAAATAGCTGGGACTGCAGGCGCCCGCCACAATGCCTGACCATTTTTTGGTTGCAGCCGTCATTGTTGTTTGGCGGGCCTGGGCTGGATTCGAACCCGACAGCTCAGGTGTACGTGGCTGGCGCCTTAGTCCATTGAGCCACAGGCGCCGAGCCTTATCTTCCAGTTTTCCTAAACCAGAAACACTATGAACAATGTATTCAATTGTATCTCTGCATATGCATCTGTGTGTATTTATTTATTTTTGGCATCATGCTCATATATTTTGGCACCATTCTCTTTTATCTTACAAAATCATGCTTTGTTCTTCATTTACTATACTAAGCTGGTAATCAGAATCAGTTGTTTATCTATAGTAACCAGGGTCAGGAAATCTTTTTTATTTAAAAATATATTTTTGGTAGACTCTACATTTCTATGGGTCCTCCTTGAGAATGTAAATAAACTCTGTGAGTTGACGCCTGTCAATTACAGTCCTCATGTATTTTGTGGCACATAAGGAAACATTGTAAGTTACAACAGGAAAAGTCGTTCATTTCCCTAATAATCATGGATAAGTCTGCTGAATTTTCATAATGTAATTGAAACATACAAAACACCCTTCATACTCATCTAAGTCATATGCAGTTTCTTCTAGGCATAAACTATTTAACGTCATGTCAGATAGTTTTATGAATTTCCCAGGACTTGTAAATTTCTTAAACATGGAGTATTTTGCTATCCAAATATAAAACCCCAAATGAGCCATTTAAGGTACTAAACAGAGGAAGTCCACAAGTGATGGGTCATGCTCTCTGAAGGTAGAGTACAAAAAACTGAGTCAGTGATCAAATATTTTCACGTGCGTATTTATTTCTAAGCCTATAATACTTTTTCATTTATTATAAGCACTGTACATTTTAAAAGACTGCAGTTGTAAAATATAACTCAGGGCATAGTCAGAAGGTGGAAGAGAATTTCACTCATTTCTAACAGTTGGGAACAGCTTTCTGGGCACCTTTCCAAGAAACCAGAGTTTTAAATGTGGATAGTGAAGATATTTGATCACATTGGTAGTGATCGAGGAGACGTATTCTGGTGCAATAGCAAAAAAGAAAGACAGAAAAGAAAAGAAATATGAAAATGATACAGAAGCAAATGGTAGAAAACCTTCCACTCCACTGGGTTGTAGTAGGTTGGCAGCTTAGTTTTTTTCCTGCTCTTTCAATAGGGATGATTAAAGCCTGATATGGAAAATGCCTACATCTAATCCGAATCTATCAAGCTAATTGGGAAAAGAAGGAAAAAAGAAAAAAGAAAAAAGGAAAAAAAAAAAGAAGGAACAGGAGGAGGAAGCTAAGAGCTGCTCCCTCACCCCCCTATGTTACCCAGTAATAAATGAAGACTGGCCAGGGGAACCCTGAGAACTGGTGGCATTTCCTTCCGTAAACTGAACTGGCTGGAGCAATCAGCTTTCCCAGCTGTGAGATGACAGCTATTCCTATCCAAACAGCATTCCCGGCTTTTGAGCATCTCCCCAGGCCCTCCCTACACACTTGGTCTACCCAACCCTTCTATTCATCCTTTAAAAGATTTAGCTCAAACTTCTGTTCCTAACTGCAGAAGGGATGACTTCTTCCCTCCTCTGTGCTCTTACAGAACTGTAGTCCCAAAGCAGTTGGGACTAAAATGAAACATGACAGTTTCTCCCACCAAAATCCAAATGCCTGGAGGACAGATTCCACAGCTTCTCCATCTTTTACCCCCAGGGTCTAGCAGACAGTCTGGCATAAAGTAGGTGGTCAATAAACACTTGTTGAATAAATGTATGCATGAACATAGACATCTAAATTATCCTGAAGACTAAAAGAAAAAAGCAAGAATGAAAAGAATGTAGTTTGCCTTTTTCCTCCCTTCAGTCATTGCACTTAAAAGGTCTCTCATGAAGGATATTTTTAAATATTAAAAATATATATTCCCAAGGAGAAAAAGAGAAATAACCCCATGTGATTTATCATGAGAACATGGACGTTATAAATTACACCCATAACACTATAGTTCTTTGTAACTTACGTAGTATTTCCTTTAGTTCTACTGTTTAATCTCTACCAAGATTTGTTTTTCCACCATGAGTGCTTCAAGTTGAAGATGAAGACAACACAAAGACACCTATGTACATGGACACAAAATCTCTCACTTTCTCCAAACATTCAGGTCACTCTGCCCGTCTAAAACTCTGGATTCCTGGCAAGGTGTCCACAGAGCTGTTCTAACCACTCCAAACAACTAAAATCCTCTCCTATCCTCTAACTATACCTGGAGTTAGATTTCACAACTATAGTTCAAAAAATGTATAGTACTTACAATAAATGAAAACATTATGGCTTAGAAATAAATACACACATGTGAAAATATTTCCTAAGTCAACTAAGTCAAAGTCAAGCTTCTCCAAGAGCCACGAGTCATTAACTCATCAGGTTCAGAAGCGGCTTTGCAGAGAGGCCAGGGCCTGGATTTGAACCCACACCACCTTGGCAAGCTATGAATCCTCATGTGCCTCAGCCTCTCCATCTGTACATGTTAAAATAAACAGTTCTGTACAAAGGGAAAAGGTTAATGCAGGTAAAGCAAATAGAAGCATATATGGCATACATTAAGCATTTAGCAAAAGCTAGTTATAGGATTAACTTCATATACCCTTGTCCTTTAAATTACACTTTAGTAGAACATTCTAGGAGATGAAAAAATGCCTCTCTTGAGCAAGTCTCTACCATAAAGACATAGGCCTTAGGGACACATGGCATAGAAGGTAGTGTAAAAACCTGATCCTGGAATATTATGTTCCTATAGGACATGAAATGATCATAGGTATGAGAAATCATAATTACATTGACTTAACTTTTATGTGAAGTTGTAGACACACACACAAACACACACACATATGACTGAACACACACACACACACACACTCTCCTGCCTTTTGAAGCCTCATACAATAAAGCGATCAAGGAACACAGTAGTATGATGCTTCCTGGCATTCCAGGTCGCCCTGAGCCTGCCCTGACCCTGCCTCCCTGTCTGTGCAATGAGAACTGTCTGCCACAGTCATCTTCACAGTTCCTAATGTTTTGGTAAAACTTAAATGAAATAACATGTGTGAATGCACCTAATAGACAGATAATCCATGTTATCTTTAAATTTTTATTCTTCCCCACTTTCATCTAAATCTGTGAGCTTGCTACGATCCACTTCAGTTTTCCAGATGTATTGGTCTCCTTTCTCTCATGCTTATATTGGCTCAGGTCTGAAGGAAAAAACAATGTAAAAAAGAAGCAAAACAATTTTTTGCTTCAGAAGAAACCACCTAAACATTTCTGATGAACAGGTTCCCTATGTCAGTAAACCAGGGAAGTTTAACAAATACAAGGGGCAAAGTAAGGGTATATGATTACCATATGAAAACTATAAAAAGAAGACAGACTATGAAATATGCAATGTTAATGTCAAGTTTGCAGTAAAGAGAATAAATAATAACCTCTTCCCTGAGTTTGGGGAAATAAAGGTATAATATGATGCTCTTTTTTCAGTTTGGAAACAGATGGTGAGCAGTACCTAAAAACAATTAATTTCATATTCTCCTAGATATTTCTACAGGATTAGATAAGGCCAAAAAGCATAATAATGAGCATATAAGTAATCCAATAAAACTCAGATTTTATGTTCTCTTTCCTCTTCATAACTGAGCAAAAAACTTCAAAAAGATTTGTATGTAGTCTTATGTATTAATTTTAAAAGAACTTAATTATTTGTGCTCCAAATCTATTATTAAAATTATCTCTGTGGCCAACGTGTTTTGATATTAGATAACAGGAAAAAAAGAATTCACCTCCTTAAGAGATGACAAGAAAAGGGAGTACTACTTAAATTCCAAGTAACCTATGTTTACACACTGCAAATTCAAATTAGCCATTATAATTAGTTCAAGGATTTAGATCTAAATTTTTGACCCTGAAAGATATCTGCTCATAGGGTATCACAGATGAAAACAAAAAGTCAATATATTTATTGCACTTTTTACCCTTTGAGAGACGAAGGTTCAGTGATGTGATTTGACAAAGCTCACATTGCTAATAAAAGAAGCACTTGGATTTGAACTTTGAGTTTTCTCAATCTAGTGTCTCCCCACCCTTCCATACTATGCCTCCTCTGAGAGCAGACATCCCACAAAACAGATTTGTGAAGGCCATTCTTGGAGAATCAGATGAGAGTCAATCAGTAGGGGTTGTTGAGTCTCTGATACTCTATAGCCATATGGAGTCATTAAAAGTGTTTATGAGGAAAATATCATGTCAAAGAACAGAAACACTATCTGTTAGAGACAGACAAAATTTAGGCAAAGAATAAACCCTTTCTCCATCTTACAATGCTTTCTGGTCAGATGGGTTGTCACTAAGTCCCTCTTCTAACTTCCCACAATTATTAGCATATGATGAAGAGCTCCTATATGAAGACACCACCCTCACACACACAAAAAAAACCACTTGTCTATATTGTGAAAATTCATGATCAACTTTTATAAAATCTATTAAATGAACAAAAGAAGTGAACTATAATCAAACTGATATTTACAACTGTAATCTCAGAAAAAATGCATGGTGCTCCTAATCCTCCTAGGTATTGTTGTCAATAACAACAATAAAAACACTCGTGGACAACCAAACTCCATGAGATCCCAAGAGATAAACTGTTTCAGGTGGGTTGAGGATAAGCAGCAGTAAAAAACACTTCCTGGTAACTCAAAACAGGCATTTATTCAAAAGGTACACCTGGATATGTAGGTTGAAAGTTGAAAGTTGACATAACTTTAAAAAAATACTGTAGCCTTGATTATGAGGCAGTAGTAAGTACTATCCTTTGACGAGTGTAAAATTAGCAAAATCCTAATACCGAAAAGCATAATACTAAGCATATAGGTAATCCAATAAAACTCAGACTGTATGTTCTATACATATAATTACTCTGGCGTATGCCAGTGTAGACTGTAAAAGAACAGCCTAGAACACTACCATGGAAAAATATAAATAACCAGCTAATAATCAGGATCAGTCAAAATATAAAAGAAAAAGCTCCCATGTGATGTTATATATAAACTAATATAAAAATGACTGACTCGAGAGATGGTGTTTATGTCAGAAGGAATACAAGGTTATAAACGGCTTTTACTCAGTCGGTTCCATTACTTCCCACCAATGTAAAGCCCATGCTTTAAACGGCTCCATGAAAGCTTCACCAGGAGCCAGTTACAAGCCTACAACATGTTTATGCTGAAACACGAACAAGGATAGTCTGGTCCATTGTTCATCCTTCTGAGGAACAGACTTTCAAATAAATCTTTCTAAGGGAAACATTTCTACCTCCCAACTGTGGTTAGTTTGCTTTCATAAGCACCTACATATTTTTTCTACATTTCTTCTGAAAAGAATGCATAAACTATCAACATGTTAAGGAAAGGCAATTGAGCACTTGCTAAGTTTCAGAGATAGATGCTAGAAAGGCGAATACAATTCTCCTGTCTTCAGCAAATACCTAAATCCATTCTGGTCTCATGATTCTACTTTTACAGCCTCTAAAGAGCAATATCTAGCCTTAAATTCAGCATACACATTTTTTAGTTATGTTTAGGTTCCTCCAGATGACATTACCCTTACCACTATCCCTTACTGAGCAGGACAGGCTAGTTAGTTTTAGAAAACTATGAGCTTTGAGTGTTGTGGATGTTAATGAGAATGACCAATCTTGAATAGCATGTGGTATACTTCAGGTAGTAAATACACAAATATCATTATCCCGAATAATACAACTCAACAATGGACAGAAACATCAGACTTAAGAGACACAAAGTCACGATGTGAGAGAGGTCTTCATAATTCACTCCAAAATCTTATTTTGTAAATAAGGATATGAAGTCTATAGACATCAAGTAACTCCACCGTATTTATCATTCTACTTAGTAGCAATGCCAAGACTGTCTCCAGTCTTGACTGCTGACTGAATTTTTTATTTTGTTGCGGGAATGTATTTTTACCATTCATCTGACCATTCATCCCTGTCTTATAGCTGGCTATTAACAACTTGCCTTCAGAATTCATCAAAAATTCCAATGGTGCAGAGTATGTGTGCAGAACTAGGCCAGGGACAAGACCCAGGAGAAATGAGGGCACCGGCTGCGGTGATGGAGGGTGGGCCTAGGGAGAGATGCCGGGCGCACTGCACCATGCCAGGAAAAGGAGACTCTCCAATGCCGTGCTGAACAAATTCCAGCTGAGAGCACAATGAGATGTTCAGCTCACTCTTTAATAGAGAATCAAGAAATAAAAAGTTAGTAAACACTATTAGGAACGAGCTACTCCTACTAGATTAGAATAAGGCAAGGATGATGGAAGACAGAGATTTTCTTTTCTTTTTTTTTTTTTTTTCTTTTTTTTTCTGAGACAGAGTCTCAAGCTGTCACCCTGGATAGAGTGCTGTGGCATCACAGCTCACAGCAACCTCCAATTCCTGGGCTCAAGTGAGTCTCCTGCCTCCGCCTCCCAAGTAGTTGAGACTACAGGTGCCTGCCACAACGCTCGACCATTTTTTTTGGTTGCAGTCGTCATTGTTGCTTGGCAGGCCCAGGCTGGATTCGAACCTACTAGCTCAGGTGTACGTGGCTGGCGACTTAGCCCATTGAGCCACAGGCACCGAGCCCAGAGATTTTCTTTATCTAAGCCCCAGTTAGAGCTGGAGAGAACAGAAACCTGGAGCAAAGCTATTGCAAAAACCTTGCGCTCCTCAGGTTAAGGGGGGATGATCACAGTTCCATTCCTCCCTCCCGAGTTCCAAATTTTGCTGCCCAATGTGTCATTGTAAAAGAGGCCAGTACTGGACAGAAAGAAAACCCCAGCTCTCACAACTTACAGGGACTGAAACTGGTGATGTAGGATTCCCAGAAAAATTTTTTTTAAACTCACTTCATTAACCTTCCAGGTCAAAGTTAGGTTAATATCCCCAATTGGCCATTAATGAAAAAGGTTAAGCAAGAAAGATACGAATTTGGATTCTTTTTTTTTTTTTTTTTAATCAATTTTTGCCTTACCAATTGTTGGACTTTGGGACAATTAAAGTCAATGGAGGTCAAACAATAAAGATGTTGGTTTACAGCCTACTCTTTTTTTTAAACAAGTCTCACTCTGTTGCCCTGGCTAGAGTGCTGTGGCATCTTCATAGCTCACTGCAACCACAAACTCCTGGCTCGGGGGATCCTCCTGCCTCAGCCTCCTGAGTAACTGGGACTACAGATGCCCACCACCACACATTGCTAATTTTTCTGTGTTTTGTAGAAATAGGATCTTCCTCTTGCTCAGACTAGTCTCAAACTCCTGGCCTCAAACAATCCTCCCACCTCAGCCTCCCAGATTGCTACAATTACAGGTATAAGTCACTGCAACCAGCCTTACAGACTACTCTTTATAATTAGGGAATGAATGATAACAAACATTTACTCAGGTTACCAGTTGTATATGCTTCCTCCTCCTCTTTATCAGGTGATCACCACATGGAGAGTACCACCAGATGACGAATTGTCACAGATATTATATCTCACCTAACACATCAAGCACAAGACACAGTCTTGTTTCATCATTTGACAAATGAAGAAGAGGGAGCTCAAATAGTTACAAAAATTTCTCAGTGCTCACTAGGTAATCGGAAGAGGCTAGAGTCTAACCTAGAGTCCCCAACACCAAGGGCCCTGAGCCAGGGGTGCTCATCTAAGTTAATAGCTTACCCTTACCTCTCACTTTTTTTTCTTTTGTTTACATTTAAAGAGTTGAGCAGAGGAGGCGTTTGAAATATTGAGTTTTAGGAGAATTTATAAATTTCAATTCTCTATGTTCTTTCTACACACAAATTGTTCTTAATAATGAAAAGCTGGATTTATATCATCTTCCGGGTATCTGTGAGGCAAAAACCAATCCCATTTTTAGAAATAAAACAAATATAGCTTTAGCATACATTTTAGAAGGGCAATGAAAGGCCTGATAAGATAGATACTTTTATCTATCTTTGTTCTGGAATTAAGAGGGTCAAATCTCCAGAGGTAAAGTCAATACTGGCTTCCAATCAGATAAATTAAGTCTTCCTTGCTGATTCCTATACAAGAACTACAACCAGTATGTACACTGTGATCATTCTATAGACATTAGAAAAGACAGCAATCGTTCCTTGGATGGTAATGTTTTTTACTAGACTTGGGTTTGCTTTGAATATAAATTTTTTTTTAATTTATTTATTTCTTTTTGTAGAGACAAAGTCTCATTTTATCACCCTCAGTAGAGTTCCGTGGCATCACACAGCTCACAGCAACTTCCAACTCCTGGGCTTAGGCGATTCTCTTGCCTCAGCCT
>CAUYON010174931.1:0-20882 GCA_963573935.1 Arctocebus calabarensis
TTCTCTTCTCCCTGTCTCTATTTTGCTACCTCTTTCCCTCTTTTCTTTCAATTATTTTTGCATTTGTGTGTTATTTTTTAGAAATTTTTTTTTTTTTTGAGACAGATCCTCAAGCTGTCACCCTGGATAGAGTGCTGTGGCATCACAGCTCACAGCAACCTCCAATTCCTGGGCTCAAGCAAGTCTCCTGCCTCCGCCTCCCAAGTAGCTGGGACTACAGGCGCCCACCACAATGCTCGGCCATTTTTTGGTTGCAGCCGTCATGGTTGTTTGGCAGGCCCTGGGGCTGGATTCGAACCCGCCAGCTCAGGTATACGTGGCTGGGTGCCTTAGCCCCTTGAGCCACAGGCGCCGAGCTGATTTTTTAGAAAATTTTAATTTCAAATTCCTTTGATGTGGGAGTTACGTTAGGAGAGTGTTTCTTAATTTTAAGTAGTTAGTACTTTAAGGTCTTTTAAAAGACTTTAAGACTTCATGACTTTTTTTTTGTAGAGACAGAGTTTCACCTTATAGCCCAACGGTAGAGTGCTGTAGCGCCACACAGCTCACAGCAACTTCCAACTCCTGGGCTTAGGAGTTTCTCTTTTCTCAGCCTCCTGAGTAGCCGGGGACTACAGGCGCCCGCCAAAATGCCCGGCTATTTTTTTGTTGCAGCTTGGCTGCGGCTGGGTTTGAACCCACCACCCTCGGTATATGGGGCTGATACCCTGCCCCCTGAGCCACAGGCACTGCCCACTTTATGACATTTTTAATTGAATTGGCTTCTGCTCAGGAAATTTGGCTTCTACATCTCTACTCTTTGTATTTTATAGATTTTCCTTGGAGCCAAATAGGATATCAATTTTTATAAAGATTCTAAGGGCAAAAATCAAGTGTTTTTCTTTTTTTTCCTAAGTCAGTTTCACTCTGTTGCCCTGGGTAGAGTGTCATGGCATCACAGTTCACAGCAACCTCAAACTCTTGGGCTCAAATGATTCTCTTGACTCAGCCTCCTAAGTAGCTGGGACTACAGGCGCCCTCCACAACACCTGAGTATTTTTAGAGACAGGATCTCACTCTTGCTCAGTCTGGTCTTGCAATCCACCCACCTCAGCCTCCCGGAGTCAAATGTTTCTTTTTTATTGCAAAGACATTGAATTCTGTACATGTAGTAAATCAAGCTTGTTGATTGTAATCTTCAGATTCTTCATGTCATTTATTTTTGTTCTACTAGATCCTTCAAAATTCAGAAGTAGGCATATTAAAGTATGTCACTGCATTGTGTATGTATGCACTCACTTTAAATTAGGTCCTTATATTTTTAGTAGTTCGTGTATCTTGAAACTATACTGTTTGGAATATAAAAAAATTATAGGTGTTGTATTTTTGAAAATATACCTTTTACCATACTAGAATGTCTTTCATAACTCTCCTGAACGCTTTTGACTTTAAATTCTACTTTGCCTGATGTTGGTACATCTTTCCACGCCTGCTTTCTTTTTGAGCTTATCTGGTATCTTTGTCCATCCCTTTATTTTCTATGATTAGGTCACTATTTTAATATGAATTAGCCATAATACTTAAAAATTTTAAGAAATACAGAAAATGTGAAGAAAGCAACAAATTGCCAAAATTTCTACTACCTAAAAATAAGTGATAACATTTGGTTGACACCTTTCCAGGTATCTATGTGTAGAAAGAAAGAAGGATCTAGAAAAAGATACAGAGACAGAGGCAGAGACACAGAAAGTAACACTAAAACAGATGAAAATAATTATACAATGATGTTGAGTCATTGCCACTGGTCAGGGTCCGGTCTGGCCCTGGCTGATCCAGGTGCCTATGCTGCCTTGCTCAGGAATAATTGCTCTTAGGTACCTGAGGGCTATTTACCTTAGCAGAAGGGAGAGAATCTTTGCGGGTAAAGCAATCTTAGAATAGTTCTTAGTCTTTAGCAGAGCTCAGTAAGCTTCAGCAGAGACACGCCATGCTAGTGTTCTACAGGGAGAAGTGACAGAATCAGAGTAAGCAGGTCCCTAGAATAGACCTGATAGAATGTGCATCCTTCTCCTCCAGCCTAATATAAGGCTGATCTCGTGCCTCTCTACACCACAGGTGAACGGGCTGCCAATTCTCTAATGCTCTTATCTCCCAAGCTCTCTCATGCTTGTTAGGAGAGCTAAATCCCTCCCCATGCCCTTTTCACCAAGCTGGTCCACTATTGAACTACACAGGTGTTTCTTATAACTCTCATTCCTCCTAGCCATAGGCTATACAGACTGCTACATTTTCCCCCTTTGTTTATACACAAACAAAATTTTTGATGTGACAAGGACAGTTCTTCCTGTTGTCTAGCCCTTTTCTTTTTGCTAGGCAAAAGAATATGGTGATTGTCAAAGTTCTAAATCCCAGGTAAAGGCTCTTTAAATGACAAAGCCCAATACAGATTTAAACTATTAGCTGGCTACCGAAAAACAGTGATTGTAATGTTAATTCCTGTAACATCTTTTTAACCTGAGAAAACAAACAGAAAAATCTTAGCTGAGAGAATTTACTATTTCTTTGTACGACCTTTCCTTTATTATCTGAATTGTACTTAACAGATGAATAAAAGATTACTTTCCTTGTAATCGTTGCAAGCAAGGATTTTATTCTCGCTGTTCCAAAGGTTTTGCTACTCGCGGTTTCTTGGTAGCAAAATTCTTACTGCTGTGAACAGACGTTCACCTTTCCAGTGACTTGCTTCTCGCGGGCCTTGGCAGAGAAGACTCTACTGCCTTGGCAAGAGGCCCTGCCTCCTTGCCTGAAGCTTTTCCTCTGCTCTTTGCAAGCAAGGATCATTTTATTTTATTTATTTTTTTAAATAATTTTATTGAATTATAATTGTGTACATTGGTGCAATCATAGGGCACAATGTGCTTCATATACAATCAGAAATATTTTGATCGTACTGTTACAGATAGCCTTCATGGCATTTTCTTGATCACTATATAAAGACATTAATACTCTACCTTTAATAAGTTTCCCCAGTACCCTGCCAAGATGCACCATAGGTGTGTTCCCTGGCTTATTCCTTTTATCATCAACAACTGAAAGCTTAATAGAATTACCTTCTTTTTTCTTTTTTTTTTTTTAAGCACTCAAGGGTGTTATAAGACAAAGCAAAAATGTCCTTTTGAGTAAAACCAATTTCTTTTTTTTTTTTTTGTGAGACAGAGCCTCAAGCTTTCACCCTAGATAGAGTGCTATGGCATCCCAGCTCACAGCAACCTCCAATTCCTGGGCTCAAGTGATTCTCCTGCCTCTGCCTCCCAAGTAGCTGGGATTACAGGCGCCCGCCACAATACCCTGCCATTTTTTTGTTGCGGCCGTCATTGTTGTTTGGTGGGCCTGGGCTGGATTTGAACCCGCCAGCTCAGGTGTACGTGGCTGGCGCCTTAGCCACTTGAGCCACAGGCGCTGATCCAAAACCAATTTCTTTATAAATTATATTACAAAAGCACGTTCAGTAAACTCCTTAAAGACAGAAAAAAGTGAAGACTGATAACATGGCTGCCAGCTCACTCTGTCCATATGAGCTAATTCAGCCATCCCCTGTAGTCTTAATTTCTAACTTCTTTTTCTTTTTCCTTTCTTGCCAAGGTTAGTAAGAAATCCAGTTAAGAACTGATTTTAAAACCCCTTTTTAGTGGCCAGGCATGGTGACTCAGGCCTGTAATCCCAGCACTCTGGGAGGCCAAGGCCTCAGGCTAATCTTTTGAACTCATGAGTTAAAGATCAGTCTGAGCAAGAGCAGACACCATCTCTATTAAAAATAGAAAAAGTAGCTGAGTGTGATGGTGGGCACCTGTAGTCCCAACTACTTAGGAGGCTGAGGAAGGAGGATCACTTGAACCCAAGAGTTTGAGATTGCTGTGAGCTATCATACCACAGGACTCTCTCCAGGGTGATAGAGTAAAATTTTGTCTCAAAAAACTAATAAATGAAAATAAATAAAACCTACTTATTTATTTCGTAGAGATTTGTTTATTTATTTGCTCTGACTGGTCTCAAGTTCCTGGCCTCAAGGGATCCTCCCACCTCAGCCTTTCAGGGTGCTGGGATTGCAGGCGTGAACCACCACACCTGGCTGTTTTTTTAGATTTTAGATACCAGATGACAGCACCACTACATCTTGTAGCTCTGCTGTGCAAAACAACTGCGGGCTTTAAACTACTATATAGCTTAAATATAGCTCCTACATTACTTTGGCCCCCATAGTGCTCAAGCAGCCAAGTCTGTAAGGAGTAGCAATCAGTAAGCCCACGTCCCAGGGGGAGGAGTGAGGACTTCTTCACTCCTGCCTGGGAAGGGAGTTCCGTGCTCTTACTGGTCTGAGGATGGGCGCCAGCTTCCTCCCTCTGGGGCCACCCTGGCAATGGGGCAGTTTCCACAGATAGCCGGCACTGCCTGTTCTCTTGGGTAGCAATTGTGAGATTTCTGTGATGTGGGGATAGTTGGAGAAATCAAAGTGAGGTGGAATTTCTACCCTTTAAACTGAAATCTTTTCTGTGATTTGTATACCCACACGGCCAATCAGATGCGTGGGATTAGCACACTATCTGTCAACCCCTGTCATAAATCAAAGTGAGTGAGGCTTTCAAAAAGATAGTATCTCAAAAGAAAGGCTTCCACAAGCAAAGCTGTAATAATCCGTTCTATCAGCTAAATTCACCTGCTGGCTTCAGCATGAAGAAAGACAACTTGTTCAAAGTCAGAATCTTAGCTTTGATCCTGAACTTTTTTCCTTGTGCCAGAGAATGCATTTTCTCTTTTCTTCTTAAAAAAAATAAATCCGGCTCGGTGCCTGTGGCTCAACAGGCTAAGACGCCAGCCACGTACACCTGAGCTGGCGGGTTCAAATCCAGCCCAGGCCTGCCAAACAACAATGACGGCTGCAACCAAGAAATGGCCGGGTGTTGTGGTGGGCGCCTGTAGTCCCAGCTACTTGGGAGGTGGAGGCAAGAGACTCACTTGAGCCCAGGAATTGGAGGTTGCTGTGAGCTGTGATGCCACGGCACTCTATCCAGGGTGACAGCTTGAGGCTCTGTCTCAAAAAAAAATAAATAAATAAATCCTACATTTGGGGTTATTTCTTCCATTCTCTCTCTTCACAGTCTCTCCCTGCATCTCTATCTCTAAGTACTCCTCCCTTTCTCCTGCTGCATCCCACACTTGTCGGTGGAGACATCAGTGACAGAGCCTGGTGTGTGCTGGAATATTCCGTGTCCTCCTCCAGAAATGGGGTGACCTGAGCTACTCTCTGTAATTCCCACTTGAAAACCCTTTGTGGGTTTGTTTTGTTTTTTGTTGGTGCCCTGGGTAGAGGGCTATGGCATCATAGCTCACAGCAACCTCAAACTTCTGGGCTAAAGAGATCCTCCTGCCTTAGCTTCCCGAGTATCTGGGTCTGTTAACACCATGACCTGCTAATTTTTTTTTTCTTTTTTTGTAGTAGAAATAGGATCTCAATATGTTGTTGAGGCTGGTTTTGAACTCCTGGCTCCAAGGGCTCCTCCTACCTCAGCCTCCCTGAGTGCTGGAATTACAGGCATGAACCACCAAACCCAGCCTATATTTTCAATGTGTTTTTGCCATTCCTCTCTTTACGTTTTGTTGTATCAAGTCATAATCAGGAGTCTGGAATATAGCAGATATCTGGGAAGACATCACAACTGCATTGGGGTGGAGGGGGAGACTTGAATGATTCCATTTAGATTCAGATTCTTAAAAGAGTTGAAACAATACTTTTTATTTACCTGAAATTAATACGCATATGTCCTTCTAATTAATACACATGTGTTTGGCTAACACAATGGTAGGTATCGTAAAAGATACATAAGAAACACTTTGTCATAATGTAAATGTTTGGCAATGGCTTCCAGGAACATATACAATAAAAATTAAGTATGGGATCAGGGGAAACAAATAGAGTCATCAGAGGAGGGGAGAAGAAGGAAGATATCAAAGATCCTGCCCTCAGTCTGGCTGGGGAGAAAATATAAAGTCAAAATTCTAAGAAATGTTGAGCATGATGTGTCATGAAAACTTTGGGGCAGAGACTACAAACACAGTGTGAGCTCAGAGAGGAATCTGGTTGGGGAGGACAGAGGTTAAGTTTTATATAAAAAACATGAAAGGCCCAGACTTTGAGGAATGGAGAAGCTGTGAATAGATCTCAGAGAAAGTGAAGGATGTTCGGGCTGGAGCCACAGCAAAAACTGGGTCACAATAGCAGCCACAATTGAGATGTGGAAAGCCCAGGACTGAGGCAGAGCCTGTGTTTTGTGGTTAGTGGCAGGCCAGATGCCTGTGACATGGAGGAAAGACTGGGCGTGCCATCGCCTGTGAGGTGAGTGGAGTGAGGTGTGGAGAGAAGCCAGAAAGCTCAGAAAGAGCCATGAGGGGCTAGGAGATGGAGGAGAATCAAACGAGAAGATGTGTTTAGAAATCAGAGCCAATAGGAGCTGGGGGCTGAATGAGTACGGGACATAGAAGGGACAAAAGAAAAATAACAGAAAGTTAGGTGAGGGCAAGGAGCCTCAGGAAGGGCTGCAGGAGTGGAGGGGAAGTGTGTTTCCAGGTCAGGATGGTGGTTTTTTTGCTTGGAAACGTTGCATTTGAGATGACAGCAGGAGTGTGAGCTGTAGACGTCTTTGAGGCAGCTGAAAATAGAAAGCTTAAGTTCAAGTGGGGTGATGGAAAAATACCTGTTCGGTGACCTTGAGCTCCTTCCCTGGGAAAGGGTAGCTTGGAAATGCTTGCAGGGAGCTAACTGCATAGACAGGGAGAGAAGGTTGGGATGAGGCACAGAAGCCAACAGAGGGGCTTCTGGCAGCAGCCTCTGCCATGACGGAGAGGGACTGAAAACTTTCTATTTCATGATCTTATCTCAGAACTCTTGACCATACATCTGAATCCGGGAATGAGATCCTGTTCAGAGTGCTTTGGAAGCAAAGCAAACCAGGACATTCTTCATAGTGGTCTTGACCCTTTTCCCTCTTCTTCTTCTTCTTTTTTTTTTTTTTAATGCTTTTCCTCTTCAGGGAAAGAATGCAAAGATCTTAGAGAGCCAAAGTTGAGATAAAATTTCTGTTCCTGCCATAATGCATGCAATGATGTGTAAATTCTGCTGGCAGATCATATGGGGAATTCACTTAAAGGGTGCCTTTAGAATCATATGAAAATCTCGCTGCATACTGCGTGATATTTGATGTGTAAATACAGCAGTGTTTTCCTTACATTGATTTTTCTTTTCTTTTCTTTTCTTTTTTTTTAGAGACAGAGTCTCACTTTATCGTCCTTAGTAGAGTGCTGTGGCGTCACAGCTCACAGAAATCTCCAGCTCTTGGGCTTATGTGATTCTCTTGCCTCAGCCTCCCGAAGAGCTGGGACTACAGGTGCCCGCCACAATGCCTGGCTATCCTTTTGTTGCAGTTTGGCTGGGGCTGGGTTTGAACCTGCCACTCTCAGTATATGGGGCCGGCACCCTACCCACTGAGCCCCTGGCGCTGCCTACCTTGATTTTTGTGCAAAGTAAGAACAGATCATTTACGATAACAGCCACCACCATCCTTGCCCACTGTTCCGTCCGTGTAATTGTGGGCAGGGAATGGGATGTGCCCAGTTTCTCCAAGGCTGGGAGCTGAGAACATTCACAAGCATCTCCATTCGCTCTCTGGATTCACGTCATGGCCAGTTGTTCCTGTGTGCGAGTTTTTCCATCTCTAATAATTTTCTCTGCTGTGCTTATATTACATTTCTTGCTCTGGGCACAGGAGCAACAGAGAAGGAGACATGTGGCTGCTGCTTCAGCAGTGCTCAGGATGTGTTACCTCTGCAGTGATTTCCCAGGATCAGGAACATGGGGTAACTTTCAAAAGCGTTTCTCTCCTGACAGGAAAAGATGGAGAAGTGCTCAGAGTTGTCTATTTCTCCCTTGCAGTAAGGAAACAAATGTCCAGAGAGCCAGATGACCCTTTTGCTGACCTTTAGGCCGTGGACTTGTGAGTCTTCAATGTCAGAGCACATTCCTGAGTGCCCAGGCTAGGGACCAGGGCTACCCTCATGGGCTACGGGGATTCAAGAGCCCCCCATCATGCCCTGCTCCAACATTTCCACCTATTCTGCCCTGGGCGGATCAGTTTTCATACACAACCCTGAACTGACCTATAAAGTGGGGACAGCCTGGAGAATGAGGCTATAACCCGCCGTGTTGCCACCAGCCTGGTTGTCCAGGCTCAGCCGAGCTCCTCCATGTGGAGAAGAAGGCTGCCCAGGGGGCTCACCTAGGGAGTTGTCTCTCTTCCTTAAGTCTGTGAAAAATGTGAAGTAAACACAGTCCCTGTGTTTCTGCAGTGTCTTGCAGCACTCTGTGGAAGGGGCAGGTTCCTTTGGGCTCTGATGTGGTCACACGGGGGCCATGGTTATGAGGGGGAGTAGGGTTCCACTCGCTGTTTTTAAGCCACAAACAACAAAACTAGTTCTAGTTAGTTTCAGTAGAAAAGGGATTTTATTCAAGGATGTCGAGAAGTTTAATAATTATCTGGAAGGGCAGCACACCCAGGCTGATATATCATACCCCAGAGCCATGTCTAAAATCTCAGATTTGGGTTTGGTTTTCTTTTGGTTTGTTTTTTGTTTCTTTTTGGTACAGAGCCTCACTGTCGCCCTGGGTAGAGTTCCACAGCATCGTCATAGTTCACAGCAACCTCAAATTCCTGGGCTCAAGCAATCCTCCTACCTCAGCCTCCCAAGTAGCTGTGTCTATAGGCATCCTCCGCTGTGCCCGGATAGTTTTTCTATTTTTAATAGAGATGAGGGTCTCACTCTTACTCAGGCTGGCTGGTCTCAAAGTATCCTCCTGCTTTGGCCTCTCAGAGTGCTTGGCCTGATCAGAACTGGGTTTTGGAGGACATGACAGCTTGCCAACATTGGCACAAGCACCAAAGATTTCACTGCTGGTGCCACTAACCTTGGTATCCTGAAAAGAGTCTGAAGCTGTCCTTGCCCTCTGCAAGAATGTAGTCTTTAAATCCCAACTTCTTTTCTAGCAATGCAGTACCTCCATTTGGTGGCACCTGGATCACATGCCTGGCCTTAGCCACAGAAGGGACTGGGGACACCAGGAGCTGCCGTTTTTCATTTTTCTTTTTTCATAGTGAGAGGCGGCCTTAGCTTTCTTAAACGCTTGTGGGATAGGAGAATCTCACAGAGAGGGGTTTGGGCGGTGGATTGCTGTGAGGAACGGCCATGTCCATAGGAATTGAGGGGCAGGTGACAGGTGCCTTTACACCTGGCTGAAGGATCATACAACAACCAGTCTTTAATCCTGATGAAGGTTTTCATTGGTGTGCCATAGGACTCTGTGTTTTTGTGCCACATGGGAGTTTTCTGTGTTTTTTTAATTTTAATCAGCGTCTTGGCTAAAGACCAAAGTAAGCTCATTGTGTTTGCAAGTGACACAGAGCATGAACGGAATACTAATACACCCGAGAGCAGGATCCCATTCCAAAAGGTCTCTAAAACCCATTGGCCCATGTTGCAAGATAAAGCCCATCAGTGTTCAACAGAAGGCTATGTCTGGGGGGGTTATAAAATCCAGCCGTGCAAATATGTTGTTACTGTTACAAAGAAAGCCATAGTTTAATGTGGTTGCCAAGAAAGTGAACAAACTCCTGGGCTGTGTTGGTGGTTGTTGCATCTGGCACAAAGCCTGGGCTCAGTCTGCCCTGGGCAGACCCCTGCTGAGCCCCAGCTGAGCTGTGAGCACCACAGTTTACAAAGTTCCTGACAAGTAGGAGGGTGTCAGAGGGTCCCAGAATGGCAGATAGCTGGGCAGATCAGTGTGGGAAAAATGACAGCACGGGCTGGACCGGGGTGAGGATGAGAAGGTGCCAGCTACCAAGGAGCTTTCACATGGATGCTGAGTGAAACAGTGTCAAAAGTGTCCAGTTGATGGACTTTATAGGGACTCTTCAACCTAAAGAAGCTTTTCATTTTCTTTTCTTCCTTTTGTAGCTCTAAGATTGATGGTAGGAGATAGGGAAGGTTTCCTATCTAAGCAATCCAAAAATGGGTGGACCTGCATCGGAAAGTGGTGAGATTCTGCCACTGAAGATGCTCAGATTCGGGATCTGGGGATTCTATAGAGGGCCCTCCAGCTATTCCAAAGGCAATGCAAACTAGTTGTAATGTGCATGTGTGCATTTAAAAGAGATTTATTTTTGTTTTTATTTATTTACTTATTTTTTGTAGAGACAGAGTCTCACTTTATCGCCCTCGGTAGAGTGCCGTGGCGTCACACAGCTCACAGCAACCTCCTGGGCTTAGGCGATTCTCTTGCCTCAGTCTCTCGAGTAGCTGGGAGTACAGGTGCCTGCCACAAGGCCCAGCTGTTTTTCTGTTTTGCAGTTCGGTGGAGGCTGGGTTTGAACCCGCCACCTTTGGTATATGGGGCCGGTGTCCTACTCGATGAGCCACAGGCACTGCCCCGTTTTTATTTTTTTAAAGAGATTTTTTTTTAATCTTTTTTTTTGATACAGAGTCTTACTAGACTAGAGTGCCATGGTGTCATCATATCTCACAGTAACCTCAAACTCCTGAGCTCAAGTGATCCTCCTGCCTCAGCCTCCCAAGTAGCTAAACTACAGGTACCACCCCCACTGCACCCAACTAGTTTTTCTATTTTTAGTAGAGACAGGGTCTTACTCTTGCTCAGGCTGGTCTTGAACTCATGAGCTCAAGGGTTCCATCTGCCTTGGCCTCTTAGAGTGCTCGGATTACAGGTGGGAGCCACCTCGCTCAATCTAATGAGATTTTTAATAATTTAAACAAAACAAAGGAATTTTGGGGGCCAAGGAAGATTGCTGAGAACCATGCATAGGACACTCCAAAGCCAATGAGGAAGGTAGCAGGGATCCTCCAGGGCCTGCTGGATTTGGGTTCAGGGAACGTGGACCCCCAGTAACAGAGAATTGCTGGGAAGGACTCAGAACAGAGCCAGGGTGTGTTTTCTGGCCACCCACATGCACAGCGAGCTCTTTCCTGGGGCTAACCCAAACAGATACTCAATAATCTCATCTTTATTCTCCACAGAGTACCGGGGCTGCACCCAATTTATGAAGATCTTAGAGAACATCCTCATTTTACCTACTGGGTTTGTGAAGCTTTCACTTCAGTTCCTCATGAATCATCACAGTCATGGAGACCTGTGGACCTCATTCCCCTTGTAGAGAGGATAGAGAGAGATCACTCCAGAGGAAGCAAACAAGGACACTTAGCTATGGGGCATGTGACTAGCCATAGTCTGAGCCTCTCACCTCAGACCAAGACACAGGTAATTCAGGGGCCTAATGGAAGGCTCCACAGTCTCACTGCTGGACACCTTGCCAGCTGCACCTGGGTGGTGTCAGAGGTTCTCTAACTATCATGCATGACATTTAAAGAGGACAATTACAGCAAATGTTATGCTGTAATTTTTTACTTCTGAGAAGTCAGTCAGATTTCAGGGGGGAGAAAGAGGAAGAACAGCAGATATCAGACTATTTGTTATTATTGCCTCAGATTAAGACATCCCAACGGTAATTAGGACCATCCAGATGACTTGGAGCTATTGGTGTCCTTGTCCTTTTGACCCAGGAAGAGACAGATGCATCTCCCCCTAAATACATTTCCATATTAGACTTTGGGGCTCAAAGTGCACCCCACGTGCTGCACCTTCCCGGGTGCAGGTCACAGGGATTGCTAGTGCAGATAGTAGGTTTCAGATTGGTAGTGACCAGGTATGCAAGAACAGGACATTACTTCTTTGTAACCCATGTTACACCCATGTTACTCATGAGGGAGCAGAAGGCTCTCCACTTGGCACTTTAGAGTCATTGACCCCCTCTGGCTTAAAGCTTTCTTGAGGAGGATTTTAACTCTATCAGGGCCGGGTTCCCTCCTCCTCTCCACTGGACCATCCCTTCCTGTGAGCCCCACACTGTCTTCTGCCATATGGCCTTGGAGACATTGTGTCTCCTGAGGGTGGGTATCTGCCTGGGTCCCTATTGCCTTCCCTATCCATCACACTTGTCATCTGCTGTCAGCTACTTCCTTGGTGACCTTAGGGAGGCCAGAAGGGCAGTGAGAGACTCAGAGTGGGTGGGCATTGTCAGCTCTTTTTCAGGGCAAGCCTGCCCTACTGACCTCTCCACTCTGTTCCTCCCCTTCACATGTTATTTCGGTGTGGACAGGAAGGATTTTAAGGAAAACAAAGCTCAAGTCTCTTCTGCCCTATTGCTATTCTTCGCCCCAATAGTGGAATTTCAGCTCAGGAGGCAGGGTCTAGGGGCTCTGGGGTATGCCCCCTCTTAGGACTTTTCTCTTTCCATCTATCTAGGCTCTGCCTCCCAATCTCTTGTCCTGAGTCAGGAAAGCAATTTTTTTTTTTTTTTTTTGTAGGGAGAAGGATTTATTTTTTTCTTTCACTCTTTTTTTTTTTTTTTATTGTTGGGGATTCATTGAGGGTACAAGAAACCATGTTGCACTGATTGTGTTTGTTGGGTAAAGTCCCTTTTACAATCGTGTTTTGCCTCCAAAAGGTGTGGCACACACTAAGACCCCACCCCCTCACTCCTTCCCTCTCTCTGCTCTTCCTTTCCCTACCCCTCCCTCATTCTTTCTCTCTCTGCTCTTCCCTTCCTTCACCTCCACCGCATTTTTTTAATTACTATTTTTTTGATAATTTTTGTTTTAGAGACAGGGGTCTCTTGATGGGGTCTCAGTGTATCGACAAGGCTGGCCTCAAACTCCAAGGGGCCCAGGTGATCCCCCTGCCTCAGCCTCCCAATTAGCTGCCACCATCTTGACCTGAAGAGCAATTTTGACTGCTTGGTTTTTTGATGGGGAGCTAATTTTGTATAATTACTGTGATTTACATCTTTTAGAGGTCAATGGCTGTGAATGCCATGATCTGTCCTCCAAGCCTTTGCTGTCATATCACAACTAAGCCGTTTTGGAATTCAAAACTAAATCACCACCTTCTCCTGTGACCTGCTCTTTCAGCTTCCTTGGGCATGGTGTGCTGTGGCTGGCATGTCCCTCGGCAACTGCTCCAGCTGCTCTGTCCATCTCCTCACTCTCTATGTGTGATGAGCACCACCACCAGTGGGGACAGAGCCAACAGGTTCGAAAAGGAAAAGAACCTCAATTTAAAATCTGTGAATATTATTTCAATTGTTGGTAGCTCCTGTGCCTCCACTCTAAACAAATGAACACCAAACTATGTGAATAAAAATCATGGTGACATCTGTCCCGTCTGTGTTGGTCCTGGTGTAACTTGGGTTAGGAAAAGCAGATGTTCCTTGTGCTAGGCCAAAGCAAGCTTGTCACAACTGCTCTGCTTTCAAGCCATCCACAGAGAAAGTAACCTGCAGGCAGCACTGCCTAGATTCCTGTTTTCACCTGCAAGGATGACAGATTTTACAGCAAGGACCGAGACTTGCTGTGCAGCTTATTGTCACAGGGCTTTACATTTTACAGGGGACTAGGCTGCCAGCCAAGTCTGCCTGGGACTGGTTCTATGTGGTCTTTGATGTACCTTTTGGAAATTCCTTTTGTGGAAATGATAGTTCAGTGCAAGGCTGACCTCCGTGATGCCTCTCAGTGTCTTCAGGGGCTGTGTTGCTGCAGGCATCACCAGCGTCCCCTCAAGTTCTGACATCTTCTCTTTCTGTGCTTCTGCACATTGGTGGATGTGGCATCAGTATTGATGCACTCCAGGGGGGTGGTCTGATGGCTGATGGAGAAAGTAGTCAGGAGGAGGTGACCCTGCAGGACCAAGAAATGTGCAAGCTGCAGGCAGCGGAAGTGGGGCCTGTAGGGAATGTCAGTAAGCAGAGGAAGAGGAGCAGCGTCACATTCCCAGCATTGAGGACTTCTCAGCACTGTGCCCAGCCCTGCCCCATAGGCTCTGGGGGCTAGGATCCTCTGAGGAGGATCCAGGTTTCTTGGTCCTGAAGTTTAGTTTGCATGATCCAGTGGAACCCTGTATAAGTAAAAGAACACAAGGTTGTATATGTAAAATTATTCATGACACAACAGGTAAAGAATTCACAACAGATCACATATTGTAAAAATGTAATAAATACTTGTGGGTGTGGTGGCTCATACCTGCAATCCCAGCACTCTGCAAGGTTAAGGCAGGAGGACCATTTGAGCCCAGGAGTTTGAGGTTGCTGTGAGGTATGATGATGCCACAGCACTCCACCCAGAGCAAAGAGTGAGACTCTGTCTCAAAAAAACCCACGGAAAACAAAACAAACCAAAAGCCCTAACAAATAACACAAAATCATGAAACTGAGAAAAATTATATTTTATGTTTGTATCATACTTCTCTCCCCTCCCATATTCTTCGGCTATATATTTCTGGTAGTGTTTTTAAAGAAAATAATTTTAAAATTTCATTTCCTCTAGAGAGGATAGAATGAGTCCATCTTTCCTCTGGCACGGTCGATTGAAATTTACTTATATATGGTTTGAACGCTTTGTTGGTGTCATCACTTAAAATTCTAAGGTGGTTGTTAAATTCAGGATAACACCTATCAAATTCTCTTTACATGAAACTGAGAAATTTGAATGGATGCTTCCTCAGACTGGCTTCTGTCTCCGCCAAAGCCATAGTGCATGTTGGCATTGCCATGTGGTGGGATTCTGTCCTGCACCCCAGCATCTGATGCTGGTGGGTTTGCACAGTGGGTGGTGGGAGTTTTCCTGGAAGCCATTTCCACCCTGGAATGATGAGCAGTAACCTTAACTATGCACAAACACATCTGCAAACAAGATTAGCATGTTGGTCCAGGGCCAGCTAAATGTGTTCCTAAACCAGCTCCCCCTTTGCTGAATCCCCAGACCAGTGATTTTTCAACCAGTGTTCTGTGAGAGGGTCTCAGGTGTGCTGCAAAAAATTTTAAAGATCATTAATTAAATTATTTTAGGAAGAAATTCAAAGCACAGTAAGTGTATTCTATTTTTTAATTTTTTTTTTGGATTAACATAATTTAAGTGTGCCATGGAAGTGTAACTATAAGATCAAGAATGCTGGGAGATTTAAAAAAAAAAAAAGGTGGAAAATACTACCCTAGATGCTCATGGCCACTTTTGTGGCCCCTAACGCAAAGGGTGTTAGTGTGGAATGTGAGCAGTCATAACTGTCTGATATTAAAATATATTCTTTTTGGAAATTTTATAAAAGCAAACCCATGTGGCCCTCCCAGGGCCTAGGAAGGAGCCTGCGCAGATGGTGGATTCTGAAGCTTCCACTGCATCAGCCCCATGGCAGACATGGCTGATGGCGGAAGGGCACAGAGCAAAGAGGAGAAGAATGACCACACTGTGCCAAGGTCCAGGGCTGTGACTCTGAGGACATTGGTCTGGAGCAGAGACCTAGGGAGAAGCAAGACCCAGAGTAGCAGCTTAGAGCCGGAAGGGTTGCCCCCACTCCTACCCATGTCTGTGCCCAAAGTTGAATCATCCTGGCACAGCCTCACCACTGTCCAGAAGTTTCAAGACAGACTTAAGGAACGTCTCTACTCTCAACATTGTTAACCTGAGTGAGCTGTGGTTGTATTATCATTTTCTCTACTTCAGACTGCTGTTCAGACTTGGTGTTCAAGGTTGCAGATGCAGCCAAGTGCAGCAAAACTTCTATTCCCCTGTGCTAGAGTTTGGTGACTTAAAGGCCGCAAAGGCATCATTTAGCTGAGGAATTGCAGTTGTCACCCATCAGGGTATATTCCTCTCTGCTCAGAAAAGTTACTGTATGTCACAGTTGCTACCAGGGCCCAGGGAGACCTTGGTTCAACAATGACAGTCTCGTGTAACAGAGTCGTTTGATTGGTGATCACCTTGGGACCTTCTGAGGAACACAGGAAGAAAGGCAGAACCATGGTGTGGGGCTGCCCTCCCTGTCTTCCACTCAGGAGGGGAGAGATCAAGTCTCATCGCTCTGGGCCTCCTTGGTGCAGAGCCATCTCAGCTTAATCACCATGGCCATCACAACGATAGACTGTCATACAGATGAGTGAATGTCAGTGGCTGCAAACAACGCTTGTCTTGTCGCCACTGTGTCCACCTTCAACATCATCAGCATTTTAGGGGCTATGCTCAAGTTATTATTATTATTATTCTTGTAGAGATAAAGTCTCTCTTTATTGCCCCTGGTAGAGTGCAATGGCGTCAGCTCACAGCAACCTCTAACTCCTGGCCTGAGTAGCTGGGACTACAGGCGCCTGCTACAATGCCCAGCTATTTTTTTATTGTTGTTGCAGTTGGCCAGGGCTGGGTTTGAACCCCCAACCCCCTGTATATGGGGCCAGCGCTCTACCTACTGAGCCACAGGCGCCACCCAGTAATCATCTTTTTTAACCTCCTTTCTCCCTATTTTCTCTTTCTTCTGAATCATGGCCAAAGAAACTAGAGTCGTATAATTTTGAGCTAGGAGCTCAGAGAGAGCAGGCTGGACTCTGATGAGCCATGCACAGGGCAGACTTGGAAAGATTTGAACAGTCCACAGTTGTTGATCCCACACATTTGCTCAGTATTAGCTGGTGTTGGCAGAGGTTTGTGTGGGAAGCATTGCAGCCTTCTGTGTCCCACGTAAACAAGATAAAGCTTGGGAAAAGGAGCATTCATTTAACTTAGAAGAGCTCTGGTTTTTATTTGACACTAAACAAATCATGCAGTTTACAAGTCCTGTGACAGTTTGAGATTTAACCAACAGTTTTTAACATGCTATGCAGGGTGTGGGAAAGACAGACTCCAAGATGGGGACTTTGGAAATGTGATACGTCTGTAGATAGTAACCTTTGGGTAAGTCACCTGTGGTTCTTTCTTTTCTTTCTATTATTTGTTCGGGTATTAATTTTGATCTGGCATTCTCTTTTTGTCCCTCAAACACTACTTACCAAAACATCATTAAGGCAAGAGGCAAGTTGCATGGCCAAGTTGAATTCTATTATTCCCTATACCTTCAGCTTTTGTTTGCAACTCCAAAATTTATACACAGGGTTTCCATAAAGTTTATGTGCAATTTAAAGTAGTTGGCTATTTCAAAACATGCCAGGTGCCATGGCTCACACCTGTCATCCCAAGATGCTGGGAGGCCGAGGCAGGAGGATCCCTTGAGTTTGGGAGTTCAAGACTAGCCTGTGCAAGACCAAGACCTCATCTTTGCTAAAAAATAGAAAAACTAGTCAGGAGTGGTGGCAGGTGCCCATTGTTCCAGCTACTTGAGAGGCTAAGGCAGGAGGATCTCTTGAGCACAGGAGTTTGAGGTTGGTGTGAGCTCAGACACCATGGCATCAGTGCATGGAGTGAGAGGCCGTCTCAGAAAGTAAACAAACAAACAAACAAACAAAAAAGAGCATCTTGGCCAGAATCCCTTCTTTGGACACAAAGGAGAAAGGCACTGGGAACAATTTCCTTTACTGATTACAGCTGATTCCTCACTGTCACGTGTTGAGCAAATAAAGTTTGGTGACTGCAGTCCATATGAGGTTTGTGACAGTGCTCCCTGCACAGTCCGGTTGTTGGCCACCTATTGATTTTCTAGTTTTTCTCCACTAGGTCTACAGTGTGGGCAGTGACTATGCTGCAGGCCTGATATGCTCTGGGCCATTGCAGGTGCCAGCAGAGACTAGTTGGTTTAGTAAGGAGTGGAAGGAAGACCCAAACAGAAGACACAACCGAACAGGCGTCAGAGAACTGGGGAAGGCAAGTGGAGCCATGTTCCTGAGGTCATAATGTGGGGTATGTCTAGAAGGTATGTGGATAAAAGACCTCAAGGAATACAGAAGGTTCTGTATCTAAACGTGTGTCTTGGGTAGGCTATGTGGGAACACTGAATTATGTTGAGCAGCGTGTCGCAGAATGCTTCTGACAGGAGATTAATCAGATGCTGACAGCAGATTCAAAGAATGGAGAAAGGCATTAGTGCAGTCTGCAGACGCTAAGATTTATTTTAAAATTAAAAAGAGAAAAATAAAAAGAAGATGAAAAACATTTCCCAATTTGAATGGTGACAGCAGGGTTAGAATGGAGTAAACAGACATTTCCAGGAAAGACTGTGCAGGGTTTAGTGCATAACCAGATGTGGAAGATGGTTCCCGGCTGTGAATTGGGTAGCTTTAGTGAAAAAAAGGGGGAAATTGGAAAGAGGATATACTTGGATAGAAGGAGAATAAGTTTGGGTGGCGCCTGTGGCTCAATGAGTAGGGTGCCAGCCCCATATACCTAGGGTGGCGGGTTCAAACCCGGCTCCGGCCAAACTGCATCAAAAAATAGCCAGGTGTTGTGGTGGGCACCTGTAGTCTCAGCTACTTGGGACACTGAGGCAGGAGAATCGTCTAAACCCAGGAATTGGAGGTTACTGTGAGCTGTGACTCCACAGCACTCTACTAAGGGTGATAAAGTAAAGACTCTTGTCTCTACACACATACACACACACACACACACACACACAAAAGAAGGAGAATAAGTTTGACTTCAGGCATTTCACAGAACATTCTAGTTGAAATGAATTGAATTGGAAATTTAAGATTAAAATTTGAGAGAGGTGAGATGCCTTTCTACAAAGGCTTAAGTCTATAGCCCTGTATCACTAGCTGAATTAACACTTAGCTTCCCATGTGTTGGCTGATGTGGACATTGAAAGGTTTTGAATGTTGTTTAAAGAGCTGTTCAGCTTTCCAGAAATATTTAGTAATCTTTCTTATTTACCAGAGCAAAGTTCTGAGGAGGGTAGGACCTACTCTCTCCCATCTGTACCCTTCGGAGCACCATTGCTTTTTATGTATGGCTGAGATGAACATCTGCTAACTTGAGGGCACCCTGCAAACTGGCAAAGAAAGATACACAATGTAAGTTTGAGAAAATGCGCTCAAGTATTGAGACAAATGCTTTTCTGGAAATCTTGCTGGTTTGGACTTCAGCACTGAGCACAAATCCACAAATGCCCATTATCTCAAGACTCAAAGGAACCTGTTTTATAGCCAACAACTTACCAGAATTAAATTCCTTATGATTTTCTCTGTACTAAAAATAATATGCAAGTTATTAATTCTGTCTGCAGTTTGTCCCATACAAATGGTACAATAATGGTACTGTCTGTCCAGTCTGGGTGGGTAGATAATTAAGATACTTATACTATTTTCTACACCCTTTTTATATGCTTGAAATTATAATTTTTTTTATTTTCAAAAAAGATGTGCAAAATAAAGCAGAAGATCAAGATTATGAGGTTGGGCAGGTGTGGGAAGATGACCTGTGGAAGTTATAGGGTGACTCCACTTCCCAGAGTAATGTCCTTTCTAGGAACAGAAGGCTACAGTGGTGATCAGAGTGTTCAAGGCCATGGGACAAAGAGGCAGGTCATGGTTCTCTTCTCAGGCTATGGGCCCCACAGTGTCTGTGACTGTCCTCATGAGATCAGCCAGCAGCTTGGGAAGTCAGAGGCCCAGCACAGTGGTCAGAGTCCCAGTGTATAGTCACTTGCAACCCAGTGTGCCATAGGAGCTTTCTTCACATCCACTCCACAGGGTGCCCCTGGGCTCAGGCTCAGCTCCAAGGCAATATCCCTAAGTGCCTTTCCCAACACACATGCCAACGCATGCTGGCATCTCAGGGGCAACCATTCTCCCCGAAGGCCACTTATGTGCCCAAGTGACTGGGACATGTTAGGCAGGAGTCCAGCCCTGCAGCAGTTCCTAGCATTCTGCTCCCGTGCTCTGGACAAGTCAAGAGCCTCTTTCTGCAGACTCACTTTTTCTTTCTTTTCTTCTTTCTCTTCTCCTCGTCCTCTTCCTCTCCCTCTCCCTCTCTCCTTTCTCCCTTCCCTTCCTTTCCCTTTCTTTCCTCTCTTTGTTTTTTTGAGACAGAGTCTTTGTCATCCTTGGGTAGAGTGCTATGGAATCATAGCTCACAGTAATCTCAAACTCCTGGGCTCAAGAGTTCCTCCTGCCCCCTCCCAAGTAGTTGGAACAATAGGCGCCAGCCACTATGCCTGGCTAGTTTTTCTATGTTTAATAGAGATGAGGGTCTCACTCTTGGCTCAGGC
The DNA here is from genome assembly GCA_963573935.1 of Arctocebus calabarensis. Lineage (NCBI taxonomy): Eukaryota > Metazoa > Chordata > Mammalia > Primates > Lorisidae > Arctocebus > Arctocebus calabarensis. The sequence continues at coordinate 20,114 of CAUYON010174931.1, forward strand.
TGGTCTCGAACTCCCGAGCTCAAGGGATCCCCTTGCCTTGGCCTCCCAGAGTGCTGAGATCACAGGTGTGAGCCATTGTGCTTGGCTGGTCACTAGCTCAGCCCTGGCTGGCTCAGATCCTACTCTCACTGTCTGGGGATTGCTTCTGCAAAACTTTGCGTTTGAGGAGAGCAGTGTGAGGGATACATAAATGCCAAATCTGTTCTTATTGTTGTAAGAGCTTTTTAAAAAATTTGTATTTATTTATTTTTTATATTTGGGGATTCATTGAGGGTACAAGAAACCAGGCTACACTGATTGCATTTGTTAGGTAAAGTCCCTCTTACAATTGTGTCTTGCCCCCAAAAGGAGTGGCACATACCAAGATCCCACCCCGTCCCTTTAATACAGATGGCTCAGGCTGGTCTTGAACTCCCAAACTTTCCTCTCTCTGCTCTTCCTTTCTCCCACCCCCCCCTTCTCTCTCTCTGCGTTCCCCTTCCTCACCCCCACCATGTCATTAATTCTCATTAACTGTCCTCATATTGAAATTGAGTACATAGGATTCATGCTTCTCCATTTTTGTGATGCTTTACTAGGAATAATGTGTCCCACTTCATCCAGGTTAATACAAAGGATGTAAAGTCTCCATTTTTTTTTTTTTTTTTTTGAGACAGAGCCTCAAGCTGTCACCCTGGATAGAGTGCTGTGGCATCACAGCTCACAGCAACCTCCAATTCCTGGGCTCAAGCGAGTCTCCTGCCTCTGCCTCCCAAGTAGCTGGGACTAC
>CAUYON010174932.1:0-25828 GCA_963573935.1 Arctocebus calabarensis
GAAAGACTGGGAGAGAAACGGAGAGAGCTTCTCTCTCCCCACTAGAATTTTCTCCCTCTAACAGATGCCTTAATGTTTTCTGTATTCTTTTCTTTCTTTTCTGTGAATAAATTCTGTCTTACAAAAAAAAAAAAAAAGAAATCACACACTGTGGTACTTCTAAGAAACAATAAAATATTCCTTCGTTCAGGACCCTCAGAACCTATGCAAATAAATAAGTACAATAAAAAAAAAAAAAGAAAAGAAAAAATAACTGTAAACCATGTTGGCTTTGAAATAATGAGATCTTGGTTTTACGTCTGGTTCATTGCAAAAAATAAACACATGACCTTAGAAATGTATTAAACTTTGACAACTATTTATTGCCTACAAGAAGGTTGAGACCAGATGATTATTAAATGCCCTGTATGTCAAGTTCCTGAAAGCATCTAGTTCAGAAAGTCTTATCTTTCTGAAGCTTTGAAAATTAAGTACTAACTTAGTAAAAAAATTTCCAGCAAACCTAGCTAATTATTCCTTTTCAGAAATATTGAAGTGCTGTAAGAGAGAAAAGAGAAGGTAAATGACTAACTTGGTAACCAGAGTAAAATGTTTTCTTGTTTTTTAAGGCAGTCTATTTTTTAAAGGAATTCTGTATTGTCAATTTCCCTGGAGGTAAGCCTACTTGAAATAGCCATAATATATAACTACAATGCCATTCCTTCTCCCTAATATTTCTTTGCAGAATGATCTTAAGTTGTAATTAGTTGAAGAGAATCTGAATTTAAATTAGACATAATAATCAGTTAGTAGGAACAAGATAGTTCTTGAGATTGAATTCCTAACCAAATATTTATTTAGTTTGTTTGTTTGTTTGTTTTGATGTGCGGGGCAGAGTCTCACCCTTAGCCCTGTGGAGAGTGCCATTGTGTCATAGCTCACAGCAACCTCAAACTCTTGTGCTCAAGCAATCTCCTGCTTCAGCCTCCCAAGTAGCTGGGCCTACAGGTGCCTACCGCCCTGTGTGTGAGCCCCTGTGACCAGCCTTCTTTTAGTTTTGTATCATTTTAACACAAATCTGTTTTATATATTATATGTTAACAATGGAATGTATATAGATACATATAGTATAATGATATACACACATAATGTAGTTTACCACCATTTATCCCAATTTTGCAAAATGAATTATATGACTCAGATGCTACTTGAACAAGTGCTGATGGCCACAGTGGTCATCCCTCACGGGGGTGAAGTAGGGGCAGGGATGGTGGGTGGGTGAGGGTGTTGTTCTTACTCAGGAATAGTCTCTAAATCTGGGAATGTACCATTTGAATTCCAACTATTTTTCTGACTTCAGATTTCATGGAAATAAATGTTTGATAGACTTCAGTCTTCTTAAAGATAGAAACAATTTGATATCTCCTCTCCTGACTGCCAGGAGCCATGCCAGAGAGCTAATAGGCTCGTAGTAAAAAGTAAATATTTCCATATATTTACCATTACCTTGATTTTTCCTCCAAACTGAAAATTTTTTAATTTTTAAATGTTTCTGTTTTCCTTGCAATTGTTGGTTTTTTATTTGATTTATAAAATACCATGCATGTCTTGCAAAGCAAACAATATTATACATGCTGCAAGCAACTTGGGAAACTTTAGCAGGAAGAAGCCAGCGAGCTGTCAGACATTTCAGTAATTGAATTTCTTTGAGAACTGCCTTGGTTTGTCAGCTCTGACTTTACTGTCAAAAGAAAATAAAATAACTTGGGAATTCATCTGAGATAACACCAGGGGTATTTTGATAATGCCAAGGCAAGAGTGCTCAGAAGCTCTTTGCACTAGGATATCCTCATTCCAGTGCGTGTGCATTTGTTTTAGCTTTGAGTCTGTATTATCTGATGCTGATGTCTGAGATTAAAAAATGACCTGTCAATTGGCAGGACGTAAGCCTTTCTTCCGGCCTCAGGGCGCACACCACCACCGCCGCCTAAAGTGCCCCACGCAGCCTCGGTCAATTACTTCATGAGAGCTGTTCATCAGGGAAGCTTCCGCTCTTGCATTGCTTGTAAAATGTTTAGTGGTTAATTAACCTGGAAGGAAGTCCAACATACTTATGAAGACCAGATAGAAGGAAAAGAGCCATAAAATTAATGACTTATCCCCTGGTTCTTATTTGATAGAACGGTGCTAATCGAATCCCTTTGGAAATTGGCTTTGACTACTGTGCAGCCTGCTATACTCAGCTGCAGGAAATCTTCCACTCTGGGTTTTCCCCTTTGGCCCGAGCTTCTCTCCGAAGGACTTGAATGTATTAGCAAGAGATTGACAGCTCTCCTAACAACGGCAGATTGTACGAACACTGAAAGGGGATATAGGTCTTGGAACTTGCCTGTGCTGAGATCTGAAATACCAAACCTGAACACTTACCCGTAAAGGAAACCAATGCTCGTTATGCGTGAACAGATTGTCCCTGAGTTACCATTAATTAGGGAGGGAACAATGACAGAAAATGTAATTTTATAGTTCTGGAGACACTAAGTTGAAGGTAGTCGATGTAAAATACTACTTTGATGTCGAAACTACTCATTTATTGCTCAGTTTTCCTTTCCAGCATAATAAAGGTATTAAAAATGCTTAAATTAACAAAAATATATATTTTTGACTTTATTCTAGAAGGGGAAATATTTTTTGTAATATATATATTGGTGAAGTCAATATATACAATGTTTGTTTAAACATAGATTCTTTAGTTATACTCTCTAGCAGACTTTTAGACAGTATTAATACTTTCTATAAAGAGAATTATATCAATACCATCAAAGTAAATTCCATTTATGTGAATGTTTTCCAAATTATGCTTTTCCTCTACTCTGTGACTATTCATACCAGGAAACTTGGAGTTGAGAAAGGGCCCTTTATGCTACGGGATGCATTCCACTGCTCTTCCCATCATGAATTTACTATCTCCATCCACTAAGGAGATCCTTTGTTTTATATGTGACCCCAAAATATGAAGATATTCTTTGGTGCATTAAGATAATCTAGAATAGCCTTCTCATAGTTCTTATCCCAATCTTTGACAGATGCATTCTTTCTACCACCATTCTTTCAATGGCCGAAGCCATTATTCTTAACATCCAAAAATCTAATCGTTTTTCAAATTATGTTTTTATAGATTATTCAGAATATTCTTGCTACCAGGTTGAGAGTAATGGTATCCTGGGAATATTTGCCTTTACACTAGAAGTAAAATCTTTTTTCATTTATGAATTCTCAGAGCAGTTTTGAAAACTCTTACTCCTATTAAAATTGGGAATTATTTTAATTCTCTTTTATGCAAAATATTCCATTCATGTGTATTTTAGCAGCTGAAAATACAGATATGGGTCTGTATTAGAAAATAGCCTTTTCTATTCAAAATGGGTTTGGATGTTATCACATGTGGTAACTTTAATGTCATCTTTTCCAGTGTTTGCCCATTTTGCTTTGTGGCACCCACTTATGTATTAAAACAGCTATAATGTGCTAAATAGCAATCGTGAATTTTGTACACTTAATTAATTTTCAATCTTTAAATCACCTTATGGCATTGGACTAACATTTGTGGAAGTTGCTACCAGATGGTAATGCTAACTTGAAAATATCTGTAATAGCTAAAAAATGTCATGGGGCAGAAAATCATTATGGCTCCAAGACAATAAACACCTTGTTAAAATACACCAATCATTAATAAGCGGCCTTTTATGAGAGGAGTGTGAACCAGAGAATATCAAAGAAGAATTAAAATGTATTTATGCGTCCATTATTCTATATTATAAAATTACTTAAGACAGAAAAAAAACCTACACATCAATGGTCAAGATGATGATAAAACTCACTGCAGAAGGAGTTAGGGAAAGTAAACCAGAGAGTGGTGAGGTTAAATCTCAGAAGATCTGACGGGGGGTGCTCAACTCTTTTTACATTATGGGAACAAGTTTAACTCTGGGTTTTCTGGGGTTTTGCCTAAGTTGGTGTAGTTTGCACCTGTGATTAGAGTGGTAGGTCCAGCAAAACCGAATGTAGATTAGATCATGATGAGGAAATTACTTTAATTCCTAGAACTTCTGAATTTCCTACTATAATACATGGTTTTGACATTGTCTTTTCAACCAGAGTCTTTTGCTCAATCTTACATCAAGTTCCAGACAACTGGTGTTTGAGCAATGAGTCACTGACCAGACTATTATCTGAGAGCAGCTTCAGTGATTCCTCAAAAACCGCACCTGCCTGGAATAGGAAGCCATCCAGGTGTCCATGCTGTGACCCCTCATTGGCCAAGGTTGACTATCCAAGGAGTGGGCGCCATGAGATGCTGACACAAGTATCCTGCTATCTTCATGGACACTTCTTTTACACCTGCTGGAGAGAGTTACCACTTCCAATGATAGAGAGGTCAGTATGAGAATATCAATTATCACAGGATGGACTCCACATTCTCCCAACATTTCAAGAGATAAATCGATTTTGCAGTTGATCCACAGTAGAAAAAAATTCTGTATGTCTACCTTCTACCACCTTCATCACCTCAGAGACTCAGGGAGTCTCCTGCACCTTTGTGATTCCCACGTGGAGCCCCTCACCTCCAGGACGTCTGCACCCCTCTCACAGGACTTTCTTCCATTGGTCTCAATCCTGAGGACATGGAGTTAGATTAAGGTGAAAGTCACATGTTTCTCTTCATCCCCTGTATCTGCCCTTCACCTATGGACATGGAGAATTTCTACCCCCAAACCAAAAATGAGCTGAGAAACCAACTGATACCAATAGATTTATGAAAATTTCCATCTTCTCTAGTTAATCAAGAAATACTTTGTCCAGTAAAATTCCTGGTTGTAGAATAACCGGAGTAGTGCAGTTGCTTTAATCTTGCAAGTCCAAATGCCAGCTTGCCTTTTGGATTCTTGGAACAGTTCTTACAAATATTTATTCCCATGGTCTGGGCAAAATGGGTCACACCTGTAATCTCAGCACTCTGGAAGGCTGAGGCAGGAGGATTGCTTGAGGTCAGGAGCTTGAGACCAGCCTAAGCGAGAGTGAGACCCTTTCTCTACTAAAAATAGAAAAACCAGCCAGGTGTGGTAATGGACACCTGTGGCCCCAACTTCTCAGGAGGCTGAGGCAGAAGGATCACCTGAACCCAACCAAGTGTTTGAGGCAGTTGTGAGCTGTGATGATGCCACAGCAGTCTACCCAGGGTGACAGAGTGAGACTCTGTCTCCATCAAAAAAAGAAAACAAATTCTTCCCCTGGCAAAACAACTTATCACATTATCCCTGTTATTCCCATTTTATACTTTCAGACCATTTTGATTTTGATTTTATAAGCAACATCTCCCCGTGCCTTCCATTGCGCTATAAAGGTTTTCTTTTTTTAATTTCTGGTTAATGTGAGAGTACAAACAGCTGGGTTGCCATAGCTGCATTTTTTATGGAAAGTCCGTGTTGTAGTTGTGTCCTGCACCCAAAAGGTGTTATGAAGGAGGTTTTATTTCTAATATTGACTCTCATGATATTTTGATACAACATTTCTGCCCCACCCCCCAGCTACATAAGCCTCAAAACCACAAAGCTACCCTGCTATGGCTCTTGTACTCGGCTCCTTTTTCAAGCAGCATTCCTCTCTGACTTATTTAAAATAACATAGCTAGTCTGTGACACAAAAAACAATGACTGTAAAGCAATTTATACAGAAAAAATTCTGTTAAAGGATACTGGACTGAACAAGTTTGAGACAGAGTCTCACTCTGTTACTCTGGGTAGAGTGCTATGGTGTCATAGCTCACAGCAACCTCAAACTCCTGGGCTCTAGTGATCTTCCTGCCTTAGCCTCTGGAGTAGCTGGGACTACAGGTGCCCACCACTACTCCTGGCTAGGTTTTCTATTTTTAGTAGAGATGGGATCTGCCTCTTGCTCAGGCTAGTCTTAATTTCCTGAGCTCAAGAGATCCACCTGCCTCTGCCTCCTAGAGTGCCGGGATTACAGGCAGGAGCCACCACACCCAGCCACTGTTTTTTCTTTAGAGGCTTAACATGAGGCATGACAGAGACCCCTGGAAAAGTATGGTCTGTTCCTATTTGTCATTATCCAATCTTTTTTTTCTTTTCTTTCTTTTTTTTTTTTTTTTTTTTGAGACAGAGTCTCACTCTGTCACCCTGGGTAGAGTGCCGTGGTGTCATCATAGCTCACAGCAACCTCAAACTCTTGGGCTCGAGCGATCCCCCTGCCTCATTATCCATCATTCTTAAGTACAACATACATCCACACTACATACCCCAAGAGCTAATGGAAGCGAGTTCATGAAAGGGTTCCTGGGATTGCTTATTTTATACTATCACTGCCTTTTAAATCCTAAGAACTTTGTACAAGAAATCACCATTCTTTATTTTGTCTCTTGCCAACATTAAGACCCTAATAGCAAATCCCACTTTTTCAAGTTTTATCATGGCAAAATAAGCTTTGTTTCTTTCTTTTTTCTCCACCAAAATTTCAAGACAATAACATGAGTGTAGTGCTATTTAGGCAGTGAAAAAAAGACACATAACGTTGAGATGCACCCTGAAGACACATCTTTTGTATTATAATGCTTTTTTATCCACAGATGTTAGTGGAAAATTGATATAATGGTGTTTCTTGTACGTCTATCAGAAACAAAAACAAAACAAAAAACATTTTAAAAGTAGAATAGATGTAATTGTATGTGATAAATGAGCCTGGTGGAATCGGACTGGAAATCCAGAGGGAATAATTATCCATGGCACCTGCAGAGGAATTATAAGCAGCTGCAGAATTCCATTTTGAACACGAAAATAGAAAAAACTTAAAGATTGGTATTAAGAATTGGGAAGTTAGAAAACAGGATAAAGTACAGAATGAAAAGAGGATTTAAACAGGATTTTAATCCAGAAATAATAAGGTATAAAACAACTAGAGATGTCTTTTTTTTTAATTGTTATGGAAAAAATGTACAGGAGCAACTTGGGGGAGGCAGGAAAATGTTTAGCTTGAATTTCAACTTGCATGTGACTCACAGTTAGGAATGTATAAATGTCTAAACTTGAAAATTGTTCTTTTAGGCAATAACCTATAATGAAAAGTAAAGAAGCTGATTGTGTCGCCCAAAAGGACTCTTAAATTACAACTTTATTAGTATTATTGTTTTTTAGAAACAGAGTCTTGCTCTTGCTCAGGCTGGTCTTTGCTGAGCTCGAATAATCTGTTGGCCTCAGCCTCCCAAAGTGCTAGGATTATAGGCAAGAACCACTAAAAATTTACCGGTTTAAGTTGTTCACTGCCCAGGGAGTAGTGGTTCTATTCACCTTGACATCTGTTGATTTATCTACCACACAATAAATCTGTGTGTGTATTTATCACACACGACATGTGTATGAATGTCATGTGTGAATGGATGTGCAAATATATATTTGCATATGTGTTGAATCAATATATGCATGTAAGCAGCAAACTTAAAGCAAGAAAGGGAGCCATATTTAAAAAGAGATCAGAGAAAATTTTCCTGTAGATTTATTTTAAAGGATAAAATGAAACACTATAATATGAATATTTCTTAATACATATTTTGCAAAATGTTCCAAAAGAAACTATTAAATGATTTATAAAAAGAAAAATGAATTGTACATTTTGGGGATAATTTCTGAATATAAATTACAATATTGTTGGTCAGAAAGATAAGAGACACATGCCATGTATGTTTCAAAACCAAAATAAAGACATCCTAGTTATTTATTCTAAAGTGACTCCATGAACACAGCAGCTCAGGAGCCTTTGTACCTATATTAGAATTCTAGCTTGATAGGTGAGTAAAATGTTATAGAACTTCTGAGATTGGGAAGGATCTGTATTCTTGAAATCTTCTCAGATCAGGGAAAATATAGATTAATCAATACTAATCTTTAATGCACAGTTTATTTTTTCTTTTATTTGCCCACACAGTAGAAATCACTGAGATGATTTTTGCATTAATGCAATTGTATTTGGATATTTCATCAACTTTTTCTAAAGATGTTTCCAAACCTACTGATAATCAAATCATTCTCTTTTGATTCAACTATATGTCACATGATTCCATTTCTTCTTCATTAGTTGGAAGATGATGTAACTTTCAAACAAATACATACAAATGACCAACAAGCACATGAGAAAATGCTCAATGTCACTAATCATCAGGGAAATGCAAATTAAAACCACAATGAGATATCATCAGTGAGAATATGTATTAACAATAAAAAAAAAGATGTTAGCAAAGATGAAGGGAAAAGAAAATGCTTATACACTCTTGGTAGGGGTGTGAACTGGTGTAACATCTATGGAAAACAGTATAGGGTTTTCACAAGGAACTAAAGATAGAACTACCATTCAATGTAGTAATCCCAGTACTGTGTATCTACCCAGAGGAAGAGAAATAATTACACCAAAAGGCTCCATGTACTTGGACTTGTATGCTTATCACAGCACTATTCACAACAGCAAAGATGTAGAATCATCCTAGGTGCCCATCAATGAATGATAGAATAAATAAAATGTGACTTATTGATCCTACAATCTCATTCTTACTCCCAGAAGGAAAAAAAAAAACAAACCATTTTATCAAAGGACATTTGCACTAGGATGTTTATTGCAGCCCAATTCACAATTGCCAAGGTGTGGAAGCAACTCGAGTGCCCATCAACCCAGGAATGGATTAACAACTGTGGTCTATGTATACTATGGAGCACTATTCAGCCATAAGAAAAGATGGAGACTTTACATCTTTTCTATTTATCTGTATGGAGTGGAAACATATTCTTCTTAGTAAAGTATCTTAAGAATGGAAAAGCAAGTATCCAAAGTACTCAGTGCTGATATGAAAACAATATAGAAACAACTTCACACCCATACAAAAGAAAAACACAAGTATTTTCTGGTGAGGGAGTGTGGGGAGCAGGGAAAGGGGAGGGACGGGGAGAAAGAGGAAGGAGGGGGGCAGGCAGTACCTCACCTGATGTGCACAGTGTGAGGGTGCTCAGCCCGCCCCCTGGTGGGCACCATCTCACCTGATGTGCACAGTGTGAGGGTGCTCAGCACACCCCCTGGTGGGCACGATCTCACCTGATGTGCACAGTGTGAGGGTGCTCAGCACGCCCCCTGGTGGGCCCCATCTCACCTGATTTGCACAGTGTGAGGGTGCTCAGCATGCCCCCTGGTGGGCACGATCTCACCTGATGTGCACAGTGTGAGGGGGGTCAGCAGGCCCCCTGGGTCTTCACCACTACAGCTTGTGCTTTTCCTTAGGAATGAAAACAGTGTAACCCAGTCATCTGTACCCTCATGTTAATCTGCAATTCAAAAAAATGTGGTATATATACACAATGGAATACTGCTCAGCCATTAAAAAAATGAAATTTTGTGTTTTGCAATAACATGGCGTGAGCTGGAGGCCATTGTCTTCAGTGAGACAACTGAAATCAAATATTGCATTTTCTTTCTTTTGTAAGTAGAAGCTAAATAATGTGTACATATGTGTGTAGAGAGAATGATAAAGTCCACAAAGGTAGGAAGGGAGAGGGATGGGGCCGTGAGAAATTATTTAGTGGGTATAACGTACATTATTCAGGTGGTGAATATGCCAAAAGCCCAGACTTATACCATTAGGCAATATGTCTGTGTAATAAAATTGCACTTATACTCCCTAAATTTATACAAAAACAATAATACAAAATTAAAAACAATAATTATATTTGATCATCAGTTGGAGTTTATGCCATTTTCCATGTTGCATTAATAGACATTCTGTAGTTTTCCATCTTTGATATATTAGTAGTTTCATAGCAGGGCTGTCTGGAAAGCATACAGCCATGTACTATGAAAAATAGTTATAATATTCGCAATGGCTGGCTACTTTCCACCTGGACCTCATGTATATGCACCCAAATTTCATTTATCTTACTTTATTATTCCACATTGTTGCTTATCTCTGAGTGCTATTTTTCAGAACAACAAAAGTAAACCCTTAATATTGACGGGCCCCTGAAGGGCCATCCCATACTTCTCAAAACACACAGTGTTTGACCAATACCTATGAATCCATTTGGGACCTAGAATATCATGGTCTTTCTAGACTTTGATTGTACTTTCTATAATTACTAAATATGTTCTGCTTTGTAAAGTCCCAGAAAATAAAATTTACATTCATCTTCAAATTTCTTTGGTTTCTGGAAAAGACTTTTTATTTTATTTTATTTACTATACATTTTATTTATTTTTTTATTAAGTCACTTGTACATAGATCATGAATACATTTATGCCATTATGGGATTCAATATGTTGATTATTTGTACAAATTGGAGTGCTTACATCCTACTAATCAACATAGCCTTCTCCTCATTTACCCAATTACAGCGTTAAGACATTTGTGTTCTACACCTGATAGAGCCAACTTGTACTTGCGATATGCTCCATAGGTGTGGTCCCCCTACTAACCCTCCCTCTATCAACCCACTCCTTTCCTTTCTCTCTCCCTCCCCTTCCCTCCTTTATCCTAGACTATAGTTGTGATTCATTTTTCATATGGAAGTGTCAGTGATTATAAATTGGTTTCATAGTCATACTGAGTACATTGGATACGTTATTTTCCATTCCTGAGATACTTTACTAAGAATATTTTCCAGCTCCATGGAAAAGACTTTTAAGTAACACAAAACAAAAACGTCTTACACAAAGCATTTACGTTAAGAGTGGCCTTTAAAAGTTACCCACCATATGGTTTCCACTCTTCCTTTACCTAGTGTACCGCCCATCTACTCCCCCAGCACTAACTGCCTTCCAGTCTCTCCCTCTCATTCTCTGATCTCTCTTTAATCCATTCTGTGTCCTTGAAATCCTAAATTATATTTTTTTCTCCATCTCAGGCTCTACCGTTTTAGCAACATTAAGAAAAACAACAATAGCAATAAAAATAATTCAATAACAATGCAATAATTCAGTTTCATAATTCAAGAACACTGTTCAGTTATCCTAATAACTTGTGCATTGACTCAAAGCCCTTGATACATACTTTCTCTTTTCATCCTCCTAACAACCCAATGAGGAGATAGTAGTTATTCCCATTTTAACAGGTTCAAAAACAGGTTTAGAAGTTGTGACGTGCCCAAGAGCGCACGGCCAGTAGGGGGCAGAGTTAGGATCCCAACACCAGGTCGGAGACATTCTCTCAAGCAGTTCCAACAGGTGCATGTGTGCCAGGAACTGCATGAGAAAGAATTTCACAGACAAATCAGGGTAAAATGTTTCAGATTAAAACGTGTTTTCAATTAATCCTAAACCTCTTGACAGAGATTCCACTCTAGGTCGGACGGAATGTGACCGAGGTTACATTCTGGCCCCTGGCTATGCAGGCCACATACATTAATCTTGTTACTACTTATTGCCTTTCCACGGTGAGGAAGGGGAGACACAGAGTGTCCAAGCGACTTGCTGGGTTCCGTACTTGGCCCTGGCTGCACCAACTCTCTGACAACTCTGATAAATCTCTGATTATCATTAGAGAGACGCCTCGTCTCAGTGGGTCCGATCTGAGCAGCTGGCGGGGGCTTCTGAGAGCACAGAAGACCTTTAGATACATTTGCAGAGCCTGAAGGAAACAGTCTGTACTGCCCCCTGGAAGCGTCTTCCCTTTATCTAAAGGTCACATAAATCTCTTGGCAAGGTGTGGAGAGCAGTCCCTTTGCTCCGTACGTGTAAGCCATGGCCCTGCGTCTTCTGAGCTCAGGATGCTTCCCAGGGAAAGGGCTTCGAGTCTGGCAAGAAAATCTTCGCTGAAGGGGCCAGGCCATTGCCAGCCGGGGGTCTCCTCCTGCCTGGCGCTGGGGTCCCTCTCTCATGCTGCCCTCTGCTCCCTCCACAGGGCCCACTATTTGGGCCTGGAAACACCATCATAGTCCATAGCCCGTTCGCTGTCCTTGGTTGTGAAAGCACAACCTTCCAAGCTGGACCCTGCAGATTTCTGCTTGTTGCATGAATTCCCAGCTGGACCCTCCGAGTTGAACAAGGTGGGCGTTCAGTTCAGCAATTAAAAGGCTTTGAGGACGGGATATTTTTTCAGCATCCAGAAACAAGCAAGGGTCTGGAAACAGCGCCCTTTGAGTTTGCTAGCAGGCGTGTCTCCTCTGCAGTCAGTAGCATCTTTTGACCTTCCAGCTGCCTCCAATCTGGATACCTGACCTTGCAGGCTTTCTAAATAAGCATGCTGATTGCTGAACAAGGCGGACGATAGAGAGACAGCCTAGCAGAAGGGGGCTGGACACAGGCGCTGACACACCACGTTGTCCAAGGGAACTCAGCCACCCAGGCTGAAAGATTTACACCAAAACAGGTGCAAATCTTCCTGCCAAACCCTTTATTTGTATTTATTTTTTGAGACAGAGTCTCACTTTGTCACCCTTGGTAGAGTGTCATGGTGTAGCTCACAGCAACCTCCAACTCCTGGGCTTAATCAATTCTCTTGCCTCAGCCTTCCAAGTAGCTGGGACTACAGGTGCCCACCACAACGCTTGACTGTTTTTAAAAACGAGGTCTCGCTATGGCTCAGGCTGGTCTCAAACCTGTGAGCTCAGGCAATCCACCAGCCACAGCCTCCCAGAGTGCTGGGATTACAGGTGTGAGCCACCACGCCCGGAAGTGATTCCTTCCTCCTTCCTGTTGGTCTCAAACCCTACATTATTGCCTCTTTTATGATCCAGACAAATCTACCACTTTCTTTGCCAGTGCTCATTTTATTTTCTGTTTGCATATCCAAATTCATCAAGATGCTTAAGGGTTTAAGAATATCCATATTTCTTAGAAGCTAGCTATGCACAAAACATCAACTTTGTTTTAAAAGATACCACTATGGGATCCAAACATTGCTGTGCTTCCTGTCGCACTGCCCGTGTTACTACAGCAAGATATCTTTCTGCTGCCTCTGTGCCACCATTCCAAGTCTGAATCTCATCACTTACATAAGCGTCTGTAAAGAGAAAATTCTCCTCTGAGCAAGAAACATCCTTCAATATAATTTGAAATACTCTATTTTTAAAATATAACTTTCAAAAGCTTTTATTGAAGTTTCCAACAGTCTATCATCACTTATAAACTATTTTTTTTCTGGTACTATCCATGAAGTACCACAGCAAGTGATGATGTTTCCTATTTTACAGTGAGATCAAAATTGTAATGGATTCCAATAGTTTAAAGAAGCTATAAAGTGAACACATCAAGAAAGAAATTGCTTCTGAACTGAGTGGACATGTTTCCCAGAAAAATCCGTATTATGTTCTAATGGAATGTTCTTGCAAGTTGATACAGCTGATTGAGATGGCTACAAACGTGTTGTGTGAAGAATAAATACCTACTACAGAGATATCCAATATGTCTTGCTTGTGTGTTGCTGTAAAACCGAGAGGAAGGATCTCCAGGCTTAGCGAATTCTGTGTCAAGTTGCTCTATTGTCTACTGAGATAAGCGGGATTTCATTTACATAAAATTTTAAGAAATGGAAACTACATTGACAGAAAAAGAATTAGGTTTTGCCTGGAGATGGGAGAGATGGATGGTGAAGTGTGAAAGAAAGGGATTAAAAGGGTCACAAGGAAACTTTGGGAGGTGATGAATGTTTTGAGCAACTTGAAAGTAGTGATTATTTCATGGAGGAGTACACATGAAAAGGGTTTTAATTTATACACTCTTCAACATACACATGAGATGTATACAATAGCTAAAATTATAATGCTAGGCAACCAATTCCTGGCAAGGAAGTGGAGAAAAGGAACTCCAATACACTTCTTGTAGGAACATGAATATGGTTTCTTGTAGTGTAAAATATATAGATGGTGACTATGAAAATTTTGAGGCAGACTGTTAGGGTACATTAGTCCAGTTCCACAGCACCCTTTCTGATTCACCCATGTAAGTTTCAACTTGCTTGGCTTACCAGCATAGCTGGGAGAGTTTAATTTGCTTCCCTCCCTGTAAGTTTTACATTTCTTGATTATCGTGTATTTCAAAACTTCCGTAATGACCGGCATATTTACCATTTGACACAGCTATTCCATTCCTCAGTATTTACCCAGGAGGAATCAGAACAAAAGAATTGTTCCTTCCTATCTGTTCATAGCACCTTTAGTCATGAAATTCTAATCCTGAACACAATTCAAATGTTCATCAATGGTGAATGGAAAAATTGAGATGTAATCATAAGCGGTCTATGCTGCTCAGCAATAAAAATTAACAGACTAGTGATTTATGCAATATACATATGCACATCTATCACATGTGTATATGTATGTATATTCAGGGAGAAGTCTGATCAGGATAGGAAATGCAGTGTTTCCTATACAAATAGTTATTACAACAAAACCCCTAAAAATGTTAGAACTTCTGGTTTACTTATTTTTATTAAGTCATATATACATAGATCATGAATACATGTATGCCTTCATGGGATTCAATGAGTTGATTATTTGTACAAATTGGAGTGCTTACATCCTACTAATTAACATAGTTTTCACCTCATTTACTTAATCACAGTGCTAAGATATTTGCATTGAATACTTGATAGATTTGACTCCTACCCTTGCAATATGCTCCATAGTTGTGGTCCCAACACTAACCCTCCCTCTATCAAACCACCCCCCTTCCTTTTTCTTCCCCTCCCCTTCCCTCCTTCATCCTGGTCTATAGTTGTGATTCATCTTTCATATGAAAGTGTTAGTGATTATAAATTGGTTTTATAGTAGTACTGAGTACACTGGATATTTTCTTTCCTAGCCCCGAGATACTTTACTAAGAAGAATATTTTCCAGTTCCATCCATGTAAACATAAAAGAGATAAAGTCTCCATCCTTTTTTAATGCTGCATAGTATTCCACAGTATATATATATATATATATATATATCACAATGCCTATCAAAAATATAAATTGGGGAAAAGATTCCCTATTTAACAAATGGTGCTGGGTGAATTGGCTGGCGACTTGTAGAAGACTGAAACTAGACCCACACCTTTCTCCTCTAACAAAAAGTGATTCTCACTGCTTAAAGGACTTAAACTTAAGACATGAAACTATAAAAATTATTGGAGAGAGTGTGCAGGGGAAACACTTGAAAAAATTGGCCTGGGAGAATACTTTATGAGGAAGACACCCCAGGCAATCGAAGAAACATCAAAAATACATTACTGGGATCTGATCAAACTAAAAAGCTTCTGCACAGCCAGAAACACAGTAAGTAAAGCAAGTAAACAGCCCTCAGAATGGGCGAGTATTTTTGCAGGTTATATTTTTGATAAAGGTCTAATAATCAGAATCCACAGAGAACTCAAACTTATTAATAAGAAAAGAACAAGTGATCCCATTTCATTCTGGGCTAGAGACATGACCAGAAGCTTCTCTGAAGAAGATAGGTGCATGGTCTATAGACACAAGAAAAAATACTCATCATTTTTAATCATCAGAGAAACGCAAACCAAAATCACTGTGAGATACCATCTAACTCCCGTAAGAGTAGCCCACATCACAGAATCCCAAAACTACAGATGTTGGCATGGATGTGGAGAAAAGGGAACATTTCTGCACTGCTGGTGGGAATGCAAGCTAGTACATTTCTTTTGAAAAGAAGTTTGGAGGGAGAACACTCGGGGATCTAAATGTAGACCTGCTGTTTGATCCCGCAATTCCTCTACTAGGTGTATATCCAAAAGACCAAAAAGCAATTGGAAACAAAGATATATGCACCAGATTGTTCATTTCAGTTCAATTCATAATTGCCAAATCTTGGAAGAAACCCAAGTGCCCATCAACCCATGAATAGAACTTCTGGTTTAAATTCAAATTCAGAAGATTTTCCTCAAGTCCTATGCAGTGTCTATACAAATTCCATCGTTCACTCAAAGTGATGTCCGTGAAGTTAGTGTAGGTTATAAACTCAACCCTAAATAAAAAGAACTTTGTAAGGAGGAAGGGGAACAGAAGTAACTAGTTTCAGGCCCGATGTGGTGGCTTATGTCTGTAATACCAGCACTCTGGGAGGCTGAGGTGGGTGGATCACTTGAGCTCAGGAGTTTGGGACCAGCCTGAGCAAAACTAGACTCTGTCTGTACTAAAAATAGAAAAATTAGCTGGGCATGCTGGCAGATGTCTGTAGTCCCAACTGCTCAGGAGAGTGAGGCAGGAGGATCACTTGAGCCCCAGAGTTTGAGGTTGCTGTGAGCTGTGATGCCATGCACTTTACCCATGGTGAGAGAGTGAGACTCTGTCTCAAGAAAAAAGAAAAGTAGCCAGTTTAAATAAGTAAGGTTAAAATAAGAGTCTCTTATGGATTGGGTAATTAATTAGTAATTAATTCAGGATAAATTAATAATATGTGATATGAAAAATGATAATATATGTTTACATATTTAATCTCGCCAAATATAGGTATTGTAAAAGAAAAGGGGTGGTTTTTCTTTTCTTTTAACCCAATTTAAACTAAAATCAAAACTAAACCTATAGCCCAGTGGTGTAGTGGGTACCTGTAGTCCCAGCTACTCGGGAGGCTGAGGCAAAAGAATCACCTACGCCCAGGAGTTGGAGGTTGCTTTGAGTTGTGATGCCACAGCACTCTACTGACAGTGATAAAGTGAGACTCTGTCTCTAACAAAAAAAACAACTAAACTTAAATTTAAGTCAAGAATATGTGCACTATCCAGGCTGATGTACAAACTCTTCACAATGCAAAACTGTTTGTTCAAATTTGACACAAATTGAGGGAGATTAAGCAAAAAAGACAATGGAAACATGTATAAGAATCTATTTGGTTCTTTTGTTTCTGTGACATGTGTTTTACTTATTTATCACCTCTGGCTCTGCTGCCTGAATTCACAACAAAAGAAATTACAGCTCCCTGGATTTTCTGTAGCAGACCAATTTAGCACGTCGAAGGCTGTTTACTCTCATCTGCTTCTGCCACAACTGCCAGACAACCTAGTAGAACTTTTTATATATATGAGGAACTGAAATTTAGAAAGAAGCAGATTAGAGTTCAACTCAGAGGTTTACTGTTTGTTAGCTTTAAGCCTGGAGAAGTATTCCACTCAGGCCGATATATACAGAGTGCTAGAAGGGTTGAACAGAGAGTCTTCCGTAGTGCTCTTTGTGGGCAATAAATACTGTTAGTAGATATTAGGGTTCCACAAAAAGAAAAACTCTGTCCTAGCAGACCATTGGATTACCACAGCAAATTAGTCAACTTCACCATCTCAGAGGTCCCCATCCTTTTTTGGCCCCAAGCACCAGTTTCATGGGAGACAATTTTTCCATGGATGAGGGCTTTGGGGACAGTTTTGATAGGGGTCTGCAAGCCATGGATCTGTTATGGTGTCTGCGCAGTCAAACCTCTCTGCTAATGTAATCTGTATGTGCCGCTGCTCCCTGGAGCTGGCGTCACTGCCTCGGGTCAGCAGGCATTAGATTCTCAGAAGGAGCACAATCTCCACCCCTCCCCTGTGCGGCTCACAGCAGGTTCCTGCTCCTGGGAGTCTGACGGCCCTGCTGACCTGCCCCGACCAGAGCTGGAGCAGTGGGGCCAGCAATGGGGAGCAGCTGCAAATCGGAGGAAGCGCCCCTGCTCATCCGCGGCCCACCTCCTGCTGTGTGTCCTGGTTTCTAACACGCCAAACTAGTGTGTGTCCGCTGGCCCAGTGGTTGGGGACCGCAGTCCTGGATGTTTGGATTTCCATCCATTGCGTGTGATTGTTTTTCCTGTCAACAACCAAGATAATTCTATTAGATAATCACTTATATTTATTAAATGACATATGGAAAACAATGGTTGGCTTATAATCATTTATTTGTCCATCTCATCCATGTTCTTCCGATTCTGTTTCATCCATTTTTAAATGTAACAGATTTAAATTTAAGAAGGTCAAAGTATCTCTTAAGGAATTTGGGAGCATCATAATCTGCAATATTTTTTCATCTAAAAAGAAACTCTTGATTTTATATTAATTTCCTTAAAAAATAATGTCATTCTTGCATGAGGTTCTCTCCACATTATATGGACAGGATCATAGGAAGTATTATTTGCCTTGAGAATTCTATTTATAAAGAATATATTGCAATGGAGAAGTATGAATCCTATGTACTGAATTTTCATATGAGGGCAATTGATGACAATTAATGACATGGTAGAGGTGGGGGCGGAGAGCAGAGAGAGAGAGAAGGAGAGAGGGGTGGGAGAAGGGAAAAGCAGAGAGAGTGAAGGAGGGAGGGGGTGGGTTCTTGGAGTGGCAAGACACCTTTTCAGGGCAAAACACAATTGTAAGAGGGACTTTACTTAACAAATGCAATCAGTGTGACCTGGTTTCTTGTACCCTCAATAAATCCCCAACAATAAAAATAAAAAGGAATATATTGTTTCAGTCTGAAAATAAAAATGTGATAACTATTGTTCAGATTTCACTCTTTTTCTGTCCATCAATTTAATATTTAAATAAGCTTTGGGAAATAATATTTCTGTAATAATTGTTAATTATATTTTAATTTCTAAAAAGAATTATTGGTTTGTTTGTTTGTTTGTTTGTTTGAGACAGAGTATCCCTCTGTCATCCTGGGTGGAGTGCTGTGGCATTAGCCCAGCTCAGAGCAACCTCAGACTCTTAGATTCAAGCAATCCTCCTGCCTCAGCCTCCGGAGTAGCTGGGACTAAAGCACCGACGCCATGCTTAGCTAGTTTTTCTATTTTTAGAAAAGGGTCTTGCTCTTGCTCAGGCTGGTCTCAAACTCCTGAGCTTAAGAAATCCACCTGCCTCAGCCTCCCAGAGTGCTAGGTTCACATGATTACAGGTGTGATCCACTATGCCTGGCAAGAATTATGTTTTTAAGTTCATTAAATCAAAACATTAATCTGCAGACTACGATGTCAACCAAAAGACATTTCTGTAAATTTCATGAAATCAGACCTCTACAAAGTAGAATGTGCTGTGTGCTCCACAAATGAATGAATGAACAAATGAATGAATAAATAACGCCCAGCTGTAGCACTCCAAGTCTCTTTGAACCACTTATATTGCCAGCTGCTTGAAATATTTAGAAACAAAGGAAACTTCTGTTCTCTCTAGTAAATAATTCCTGGCCATTTTATTATTTTTGTAAATAATAAAATCTGCCTTTCAAGACTATCATTTACTTAAACAGCAAAGACAGACCATAGAGATAGAGCAAGGTTTCCTTTTGAAGTTGTATGACTTTCAAAGTTACAGTTTCTCTTTGATCCAAATATATATTCGATGATCTATTTCCCTCCATGCTCCTGACATTTTACTAACAAGGGGAAGCCAAGCCTCCTCGCTAAAATCATTACCCTAATAGGATGCGTTTAGTCTACTGAAGCATTAGATGAGTACTTTTTGACTGCAACGTAGTTTCTTTATTGGTTGTTCAAAAGTGACCAATTTCAGTAGCTTGTCTGAAACAGGTATAAATGTGTGTTTCAATACACGTTAATATGTTGTTAATGTATTTCAAGTGTTTGTACATAGTCAACATGGAAATTGAATTTTATTTGAAAGCAGAAACAGGTTACCACTTGTCCATGAGTGTTTATGAATATGTAAATGTAAGTCTAAATTATAGTATACAGGTCTTTTCTGAGAGACCTTTAATTATCTGAAAGGATAAACATGAGATTCATTGTCATTTATAAAGAAAAACAACAGTCTGTAGTAAAAAGAATAAATGCTTAGCATAGATAAAAAGCTGTATCATATTGAAGAAAGTGAAATAGAAATACTGAATAACTCAGGAGACCTGACGGAGACTTTCTTTCTCACTAATTACCTGTATGACTTGTTTTCTCTGGAGTTGCTGCTAATTGGTAATATGTGTAATATTATACACCTTAACAACTTCCAGTATTTGTTGTCATGTCAAGCCAGGGAAACACAGGCGGAAGTTATGTAAAGCGCTTTATACCCAACAACTGAACACATCATTTCCAAAGGTCTACAAGTATTTGTGTTATTTGATACCAAGATAACTAAGGATAACCCGAGTCATTAAAAGAGATTCTTGTCAGTCTTTATAATTGATATAATGGTGAATAATTTGTCATTTATCATCCCGGGAAGGAAGAAGGAAGTTTGGTTTCAGCTTTTCTTGCCACTAGAAAAGGAGAAAACATCAAAGACTCGTGAAAGCTCTTAAAATAGAACGGGGGAGGTACTGCTGGGTGTCTGAACAGCCGGCGGTGTTTTCCCTGGTACTGTAAATGTGTGGAGGGAAAAAGGTTGGATTTTGTTTGACTTAAATAACTTTTCTGAGGAAGAGACAGACACTCAGTGTCCTTCCCAGCCCTTCTTGGATGGTTTGGAAACGCGGTTCTCTAATTCCGCTCAGTGGAAGCAGCAACAGCTGGCCGCTGTTCCCTGTCCCATCCCAGCTGATGAGGGCGTCTATTATTTATGATCATGAGATTACAGCCATCCCTTGGCTTTTGGGCAGGTATACAAAAACAAATCAGCACATCAATCTTTTCCTCTCTGAGTTTCCAGTCTACAGATTCACACCTGCCCCTTTCCATATTTATTAGGCAAAGCCCTGACTCCACAGATGGGCTGTGGAGTAAGAAGGAAAAGGAAAAACAAAATTTGGAAGAAAGAAACTCTTTAGACGTCTGTCATCTTTCTCTTATTTTTTAAAGAAAGAAAAAAATCATTAGCACCTGGGATTCTACTTTTGCAATCATCATTGGCAATGTTTCATTCTGATTGTATTAGTACCTGTAAATATCACTGATACAGTTTATCTGCACAATTAAAAAAATGGAAAAGTAAATCTTTTTTGATAGAGAAATGAATTATTATCTCTTTCTCAAAAAACTGAGTAGACATAATGAAGATTTTAGAAACTAAGAGAGGGGCTAAAACACAAGTCTTTCACAAAACAAATATATTCAAATGTTCCAAAGCAAAAGCAGCTAGGTCCTTCTATTTAAAAAGGATCCCATGGCCTTCAAATGAAACATTATCGCCATTTATGAAGGTTTTAGAAAGACAAAAAGTGTTTCTACAGTCCTACCCATATGTAAAAAATCCTCCTGATGTCTGATTATTGTTTAGATATTAATTGGATCAAGGACTCAAATTAATTAAATTATTTGGCCTCATACATGAAACATAAATTGCCAGGTACTATACATATTTAGCTTTAACATAAGAAATGTACAGCTAAGGCCAGTATAACTTTTGTGCAGTATAATATCATGAATCAATAGGCTGAGGCCAAGTCTTTCTTTTGGGGTTCTTTTCTCATAGGTACTATCGATGAATGAGAAATAATGGTAGCGGAAGGCCCCATATGGAGGGCGTCATTTTTGTATTATAGGTAGATTTTTAAAAACCTGCTGTCTGACATAGCCTTCACCTGAATTTCTAGCAATAGTTGTGACTTTAAGTATACTAACCAGACAGAAGTGAAAATGTTCAAGTCAACTCAGTAATTACATAGAAATAATTATAACATATAACTTATCAATTCTGATAATAACCTCAATATGTCATCTATTTTAATACTCTCTGCTTTTGAGTAGTTCATATTGTACCAAACCAAGGCTATATCAAAACCAATAAAGGCAGAAACTGACTATTCATCACACAGAAATAATAGAAATGGAACTTTAATAAATTATCCTTGAGATATTTAATTTTTAATTGTTTATACTTTAAGTGAATTAATGGAAATGAACTTGCTTAATTAAATTATTATAAGGATTTTAAAATTCAAAGTTTCCTTCTGGTATCTGTCTGTGTCACTCTATCTATCTATCTATCCATCTATCTATCCATATCACTATATGTATCTATAGCAACATGTATTCTTATTTATATCCATATCTTTTTTTATATCTGTATCTATCTAGCTTAAAGGCTCTCAGGCTAACAATCAAATATTACAAATTTTAATTTTTTAAGTTGTTACTATGTTAAAAAGTAAGGCTGTAACTTAAATGACAATTTAACATCATTTACAACAGTTCTACTATATCTATGATATTGTCTCTGGAAACAAAATATACTACTGCTCTATAAGTTATTATGGTTTCTATAATCTCTGGGTGTAACTAAATTTCTATGAAGAATACCAGCTAAGCTAGCATGATCATGTTACTGTCAGTACTCATCTTAGTATAGTCCAAACTAAGAATCGTAAGAAATACAATATATTGGTCTAAGAAAGCAGACAACAGACATTATAAAAGCCACATATGACAAACCCACAGTCATAATGATACTCAATGGGGAAAATATGAAATCATTCCCCTTAAGAACTAGGACACGTGTACCCACTGTCACCCCTTCTATAATCTATTACTGTTTCCATGTTATCAATCACATTGGTTGGTGATTAGATCAAATCATGGGTACAGGGTATCTAAAATAATTATTATCCAAATCACAGACTTTTTGTTAGAAATAACTGACTTCTCAAAAAATACTTCATTCATAGTTCACTTAAGTATAGGAAGAATAATCTGAGTAAATGCATCAACATATTTAGATGTGTTTATACTTAATTGAATACATATGTCTCCAAATACATGTGATCATATATTCAACATCTACTGTCCATTCATTAATTTTTTGAAGACTGGAAGACAGAAAGTATTGAAGTGAAGAAAATAAGTATTAAATATTCAGAAAGAGAAAGTATTACATGAAGAAAATACTTTTTGCTTTACCTCCCCAAATTTAGAGTCAAGTTCACTCTGTTCATTATTGTATCATGCACAAATAAAAGTCAAGTTCACACTCCTATACTTATATATTTTTAATGCTATTCGTATTTTAAGCATCTTTTTTATGAAGAATTGATACTTGTCATCCAGACTTCTTTAATTATTAACTTATTTTATGAGTTTAAAAAATCTTCAAAAGGTAAACTAGTTATCTTCGAAGAACTATTCTGTCTTTAATCAAAGATGTATCAAATCTCTTTGATCTGATGAACAATAGTTTGGAAAAAAAAACACCTGCTTTTGGTCGTTTGATTAAAGACAGTTTCTCAATGTTCTACTACCTTAGAGATAAAATTTCTATTTAATTAATGATAGATTTCAATTTAAATTGTCAACAATTCTTCAATTGAATAGGGCAATAGGCTAGAGAATTTATATATACTACATTTAGATTTGCCTTATTTTAATATTTTATTTCTATGGTAATAAAACAATATAAGTTACTAGGTAAACCAATTTTAAATGATAATTCATTGAAAAATGATAATAATAGTTAATAAAGATATAGATGAATGGCTGAAAAAGAAATGATTTAAAATACAAAGCATTGTGTATTGGTATAATGCTGCAGTCATCTTTTTAATCATATTAATGTAATTATTTTTAACAGTTAAACATAATTTTGTTTAAGATATGGAGCTATTGATTTAAATTTGTGACACTCTATATAAAGTAATACTATTTGCACATAACTTTTGTTATATACTGTATGTTATATAGCAAATGCATATTTTGGTGTTTTTTTGTATATTTTTATAGCAGCCATTATAAAATAATTTGAAAACGTGAGTATAAATTTAACTAAGAAAAATGTTAAGAGGTTATCTAGTTAACTGATTCCTAAGCAAATATGTCTCAGACTCATCAAGACTGTATTTCTTTACAAAGGATTAATGAACAAAGCTTTAACATTTGTACTTCAAATGTAATTTTCTTTTTAGTTTTAAATAACCCAAAAAAGTGAATTTCAGAGGTGTAAGTTTGTTTTAGGAGGAAAATATGTATCTTCTTCCTTTTTTAGAAACTCGGAACTAATGTAACTTTCTTAATCTAGTAGGAAAGCCACAGTGGGGTCAGATGAGAAGAAACTCTCTCGTTCTGGAACTCTGAGCCAGGAGCCCCGAATTTCACATTTATTATTTTATATCACCATACCTGTAAATGTAAACATATAAAACATTGGATAAGTAATTCTCAAAATCTGCCCTTCTCTCACTCACACACACACATGCAGTCATGTCAGGAAAACGGAAATACAATTACTTAAGGAAATTTAAATATTTGGCTATTAACCCACTCTGCTCAAGAGTTCAAGGCTCCACACAACATGAATTTTCAATTGAGACTTTTTCCCCTTGATATTATGAATGTATTCTACATTAGATTCCCACAAAAGCATATCTGGAAACAAAAGATTGAAGTGGAATTTGGGAGAAATGTGAAAAAGCACCTCAAGGAAAAGGTTGAGTGAAATGCAGAGAACAGGAAATCCATACAGTTTGCTCAAATAACCACATTGCTGTTCTCAACAATAGAGTCTCAGACCCAGTGGGGACTTCTAGGAGGTGGTTTAGATCATATCTAAAAGTAGTTTGCTTGAGGGATGAGAAAGTAGTATGTTTATATTCTAATTCTCATTCATCATTGTTAGAGAGCTCTTCTGCAGAATCTTTATTTTTTGTGGTAATTTATAGGAAATAAATACAATGCCAAAAAAATATCCTTTGATGACATGGTTAGCTGTGTGGGAAGATCGGTAGGCTGTACATTGGTGGTGAGATCATGATAGTGTTCAGTTGGCTGTTTTTATAAGGCCATATTGCAGTATTCATATTAATTAACACATAAATTTCCTTGAGCTTAGCAATTGCACGTCTAGGAAAATAGAGTTAGCTGTGTTTGCATTCCTTCACTATATTTACTGACTACGTGCTAGATGTTTCCAATTTGCCTCTGTTGATGTTCCCCCACTGCTCCAAAAAGCTTCCTTGCCATTAACCTTCTGTTTGGAAACAAACACTAGAAAGCCCAGTAATGTTATCAGAGAGAGAAAACAGTGGGCAAAGGATGTGTTCTCCCCAAATCCCTTCTTTTCCCTCCTGGGCTGCCCGTATTCAATGCTTAGGCTACCGTTCCTGTGAGATGGTTTTCTCTGAACTCTTTGGCTCTGTCCGGGTGACCCATCAGTACATGAGAATTCAGTTAAATTAATTCAGTTAAATGGATTCCATTCGGTTAAATGGATTCCTTTTTTTGCCATCCATGATCCAGGCTAATAGAAGAGTTTACGATATGCCAGGTATTGTCTTCCTTGCCACATTTTGTCACTCACTTATTTTATCATGTTTTAGTGGAAAACTCAAAATATCACAACTTAAATGAGTAGAACATATGGGTTTGTAAGAGAAAAAACAGAAAAAAAATAATTGAAGTTTCAGGACAGAAGGAGCTGGAATACAGAAGATTTTTAGAGCAGCAAAATTATTCTGCATGATATTGAAATAGTAAATGTGTGTCACTGCATACTTTTCTGAACTTGTATAATGCCCGAATATATAATTTTGCTTACCTTCCCCAAATAATACATTTGAGAGCCAAGTTTAACTTTCTTCACAAACTAAATTGTGTCATGCACAAATAAAGCCACGACTCCTGTACTTATGTATTTGTAATGCTGCTCATAAGGTAACATTCGGGTAATTACTTGCCAGTGTAGTTTCCTCTGTTGTAACAGTTGTGCCCATCTGGTGGAGGGTGTTGATAGTGGGGGGTTTAGGGATGTTTGGGGACCGGGGTACATGGGAACTCTGCACTTTCCACTCAGTTTTTCTGTGAACCTAAAACCGCTCTTCAAAATGTCTGTTCTTCAAGAATGGAAGAAAAAGTATCTAATGTGACAGAAATTTCTCATTATTAATGTTTTCCTACTAGCTTGAAAATTCTCCTTAGATGAATTTCATATTTCTCTGGTGAAACAGATTTTTAGTCAAAACTGTTTAACAAGTTT